>JAAVUK010000767.1:0-77816 GCA_014899095.1 Fusarium buxicola
CTCCCTTTGCTCCCTTTGCTCTTATCCAGTCTCATCAATCATCCAGTAACCAAGGTAGCCGTTGAAGAGTGGCGGCTTCAAGACGGAAATGTCCCCGGTGGCTGATAAAAGTCGAGAAATTCTTTGCGCTGGTTTTCCAGGTACGACAGCCAATTAAGCCCCTGAGGGACCACTAAAAAGCCACTAAGCATGCCCACTACGGCGAGCCCAGCAGCGGCCAGCTGTCGGCCTCCGGCAAGCAACCGCAATTCGAGATTG
The DNA here is from genome assembly GCA_014899095.1 of Fusarium buxicola. NCBI lineage: Eukaryota > Fungi > Ascomycota > Sordariomycetes > Hypocreales > Nectriaceae > Fusarium > Fusarium buxicola. Next base: position 259 of record JAAVUK010000767.1, read on the forward strand.
CATCTCTAGGTAGGTAGCTAAACCAACAAAATTCTCGACAATCTATCCACGCGACATCGCCAACTTTATCTCTCTACGACCCTACGACGCCCCGCCCTCTCCCCTTAATCAACATTGCAACGCAACGGAGCGATCCCTTCTGCTTCCTCCTTCACTTCCTCTCTTTGGATCTCTTCCTTTTTTTTTTTTTTTTGTTCCAGGACTGTTCCGCCTCTGGCCGTGACCAGCTTCCGTCCGCTGCGTTGCGTGCCCTCGTCTTCGATCCCACCGATTTCCCTTTGTCGGACATGCCCTTAGGTCTTCAACAGGATTCGGACCTCGTCTTCGCCCCCTCCTCGACGACGACGACGACGACCAACGGATCGACAACATCCGCAAGCGACTTTGCGCCCTCCCCGGAGCATCGCCATGCCGGTTGGACGGGTCGCCGCTCGGACAGCAGTAGCAGTGCCGGGCTCACCATTAACAAGAACATGACCAACCAAGAGGTCGAGGCCGATGATCGACCGCCGTATCTCCATGTACGTACTTACCACGAGAATACCCTCTTATAAATCACCAAGCGTTTCCAAACCGTCTGAATTCGAGCTGCGTTAACATGGCATGACAATGGCAGGCCATGATCGCGGGTGGCATTGGAGGATCAACCGGCGATCTGCTGATGCACTCGCTCGATACCGTAAAGACAAGACAGCAAGGCGATCCCCATGTCCCCTCGAAATACACGTCGCTGGGACAGTCTTACTACACCATCTGGAGGCAAGAGGGTATCCGACGTGGTCTATACAGCGGCTGGATACCTGCGCTCGGAGGTTCATTCCCCGGCACGCTTATTTTCTTCGGCACGTATGAATGGAGCAAGCGATTCCTGATCGATCACGGTGTACAACAGCATTTATCATATTTATCAGCCGGTACGGCGACTCTCCGAAACACAACTGTCGATTCACAGTACTAATGAACCATCACAGGCTTTGTTGGAGATCTCGCCGCCTCCATTATCTATGTCCCCTCCGAAGTCCTCAAGACCCGTCTCCAGCTCCAGGGCCGCTACAACAATCCCCATTTCATCTCAGGCTACAACTATCGCGGTACCATCGACGCCGGCCGCACCATCGTCCGCGCCGAAGGTGTCTCTGCCCTCTTCCATGGCTACAAGGCCACCCTCTACCGCGATCTGCCATTCTCGGCCCTCCAGTTCATGTTCTGGGAGCAGTTCACCAGCTGGGCTCGCAAGTACAAGCAGAGCCGCGACATCGGCATCGGTCTCGAACTCCTCACCGGCGCCACTGCGGGCGGTCTCGCGGGTGTAATCACCTGCCCCCTTGACGTAGTCAAGACACGCCTTCAGACCCAAGTCACCACGTCCTCCGAGTCCCGAGCCCCCAAAGACCATCACGCCTCCTCCCAGGTCCGACACATCTCCACCTCCTCTCCCAGCACTCACCGACCCCGGCCCGGCGCAATCCCCCTCGATACATCCTCCGTCTTCACCGGCCTGCGTGTCATTTACCGCACCGAGGGCGTGGCAGGTTGGTTCCGCGGCGTCGGGCCGCGCGGCGTATGGACATTTATCCAGAGCGGCTGCATGCTGTTCTTGTATCAACGACTTCTTCGGCAGCTGGAGCTATTGATGCCCCCTGAGCTCAAAGAAATGTAGACATCTCCACACATACACCTCACCCTTTGTTCTTACCTTGTCGTTAATTTCTGTATGATTTTGGCATTTATTTGCGCGCGATCGAAAACGTCTCTCCTCGGTCCCCCTTGTCATGCAATAGAGGAGAGCTCATCCCTTCCCATGGAGGAGATGAATTGTGATGGCCATACATGTACAGATAGAGAGAGAGATATATGAGGCTGTGGGCAGCCATCATTGTTTGGCGTTGGGAAATAGAAGGGATTGACTGATCAGATATATCAGAATATGGTCACAGAGATAGAGAGCACGAAGAATAGAGCCTCTTATTAACTTTGCAAACAACGATATTTTAACACATCTCGTGAGTTTGTCATTACTATTCTAACAGGGAAGGGCGCTCGGGTATTGTGAGGAATCAAGTGAAGGCTCTCTGTGAAATTCAAATGGCTATTGCAGTGTTCATCCGTGTAAGATGGCAACAGAGCGCTCAAATCAAGGCTAATGGGTATCGGACAGAACACCTGTAAAAAGCACAGTAACGATCAAGAGGCAACGAGTATCAACATCGTAATCCCATTTACCCCATCACCATCCACCTCTGTCCGGACATCAGGCATCCGGGTCGCTCTCCTCCAAACAAGGCAACTCCTCAAAGTCCCCAGCACGGGTGCGTAGTTCGTCGCGTGCCAGACACACGGCGATGGCAATTGTCAGGGCGTTCCAGACGCTCTGGTGCTCATCCTGAAAGTCGACTTGGACCTGGAAGCTAACGTATGCATCAGGACCTTTGGAGGAGTCGGTGGTGAGGACGAGGGCGGAGGTGTTGAGAATGAAGAGGCCGTAGACGACGGGAGGGTGGCGGCGGTAGGTATGTTTGGGGGGTGTTTGGGGTTCGGCGGGAGGAGAGGGAGGAGATGGTGAGCGTGGAGATGGTGACACTCTTGAAGCCGTGGTGGTTTTGTATATCGAAGTCTGTACCGTTCTCTTCGCATCCCTCGTTTTCGCTTTGTTCTTCTTCCGACGAAGATTATTGCTGGTATCCTTTCGTCCTTCTTCATGGTGCTGGATCAACTCATCGACGTCGACACCGTTCGGGCCACGGAGGAGTCGAAGCCTCTTGAGCTCAGGCTCAACCTTAACGATCCCACCATGGCTTGGTGTCTCAGACGATAGTTCGTCAACATGGAGATGCGAGCGGCGTCGTTTCCTGGTCGCTGCCGGCCACCTCTCCAATACCGGCGACGCATCATCCGGCTCGATCTTGATCATGGGGGACGTCATGATGCTTGGCTTCAGCACATCCCAGAACTGTGGGTTTCTATCCTCTCTGAGAAACTCGCGCTGCAACTTGGCGAGCGATCTCATACGGTTCTGGATGTACTCGGTGATTTCGTCCTCGGGCATTGTCGTGTCAATGACTTCAGCCATGATGTTGGGCACTATGCGGAGATGAGAGTAGTCTGCGTCTTGTGCTGCCCAGTTGAGATACCGGTCTAATTCTCGCTTGATGAGCTGCGAGACCTTGCTCCGGAGGCCGCTTTGAACACTGGTTCTGGTCTTTGCAGTGAGGTCGATCAGACGAGTGAGTGCCATCGTTGCTATATTCAGTCAGCAAGGCATACTCATTAACGTAGTGGAACTCACCTCGAAAGTCCTTTGAATGTGCATAAATTATGGGAGGGAAACCGTCTGAAGTCTTGAAGATGACATCCGAAATCGGCACTCCGCGCAAGTCGAGATCCCATGTTGAAGGCAGCATCGGGAGATCCTGGCGCATGAAGAGGATCTCAAAGAGGCGCTCCTCGGCGGGAGCCCAGCTGCTGGCGCCGGGATAACGTTCCTTTTCTTGCTTCATTTCTTCTTCTAGGCTGGCAAAGTAAGAGCTGTCGTCCTCGTTAGAGAGAAAGCTGAGTTGCGTATCTCGACTGAAACTCGGGGACCTCGACATTTTGTGTGTCTTTTTATCAGTGGCTCCATCGTACTGTCGGCGCCGAGTCGCTGGACTCAAAGAGCCCTTTGTATTAGTCGGTTCTTCCATATCTGGCGGGCTGGTGACATGAGGGCGTTGGCGAAGACTTTTTTTTTTAGAGCTTATCCCTTTATCTTGTAAGAACAAGGAAAGGAAGCCTTTGTGTCGCCGAGGAGGAGGTGTTCTTTCTTCACTGCGAGCAACTGATAAGTCGGTAGCGTCGCGTTGGGCGGATGTCTCCTGCTATTGGATGCTATGAAAGAAGGAGACCAAGGCTCAGGCTTTGCTAGGTATTTCAGCAAACACAATCGAGACAGAGCGTATAATGAGTGATCAAGGTGAATATGGAATCGTGAATATGGAATCTCGGTTTTAGCAGCGAATTTTGGCATTGTTCGCATGCAAGATGAAGAAAGATGCTGAGCTTGTTCACTGATCGAGTTGCACTGCAAAAGCGGGTGTGCACCTATCATTTTCGGTCAACAGAGCACGCCCCCGGAAGTTCACTTTTGCCGTCAAAGCCAATCAGATGCCAATCGTCGAAATTCTTCACGTCCCAAGCCCAGATCAACCACCGCCGCGACAACTTCCAACGAGCTCAACGACGACCATGGCTGAGGTAGCAAAGACGGTGGCCCGCCAATTTCCCGGCTTCAAGCTGGGACAGAAGCAGGTTTTCCTGTGAGTCAACCTCCAATGCCTCAATTCTTCTCCCTTTCTGCGCCGTTCTGTTCTGACCTCTGATTCCCCTTCTCTAGTCCCAACCATGTAATCACCTTCCTTCGAAAAGAGCATCTCCCGCCGAACGAGGCCTGCTTCCAAGTCCCCATACGATTCACCAAGTTCGATCTCCGAGACTACCTCTGGAATCTCTACAACGTCGAGGTCACCAAGGTCCGGTCGTACGTCAAGCAGCAACCCCTCACCCAGCGCAACTCGCACTCGCGCTCGTGGTACCGCCCGCAACCCCTGAAGATCATGACCGTCGAGCTGGCCAATCCCTTCCAGTGGCCGGAGCTGCCCGAGGACAAGCAGCCCTGGAGCAACCAGCTGTGGCAGATGCGCGACGAACTGATGGAGACACGCAACGAGGAGCACATCCAGCGACAGCGCTTCCAGATCCCCTTGAAGAGCAAGTCGCCTTTGTCCAAGGACAGGCAAGAGCTGGCAGATATTGCCAAGAAGCTGATGGCTGGCGAGGAGAAGTGGACCAATGAAGTCGTTCTGGACCCCAAGTGGGATAAGATTCTGGAGAAGGCGAACGAGACTCAGAAGGAGGCTTGAGCGACGAGGAGACCTGTTGGGAGAGACTCAAACCGACACTGGGATTGAGATGGCAGGACACTGCTAATGAAAGAGATGGTGATTCCATGAGGAGCCACTCGTAAGGGCGAACCTCTGTAGGATAAGTGGGCATCACAGCTGTACATTATTGTAACTAGTCTTGGAAGATGGGCGATGCATGTTGGCGGGTCAAAACTATGGGAGCGGATATAACGCTGAAACTCTTGCACCTCTAGATACCCTCTATCTCACTCCAATGTTCGGGCTGTTGGAAGCGTAAGACCTCGTCTCCCCAGCTCCACCAGCCAGCGGTCAAGTTACGAGCAAAAATCTCAAGGCCAAGAAAGTCTTCTCCGAGGACATGTTGGAAAAGGCCACGCAGGTTGGGTTTGCGTGAATGCACATCGGGAACTGCCACTATGACCTTGGGCTTGAGAGCATTGGGCTTCACGCTGCCGATTCGCTTTGCTATAATGAGCTTCTCCCATGGCTTCCTCCACGTCGACTCGACGTCGTAAAGAGGCTCACCCGAAGCAGCAACCTTAAGCCATGTCCACTCAGTCACAACCTCGAGGCCCCACGTAGCAAACAGGCCCGTTTGAGATGTCAGAAAGTCGTGAATGCTGGGCTTGTTAGTGATCCAGACGGCCACGAGTCCAGACGTTGCGAGGTGCGATGCCAGAGGAATGTGTAGCAGGAGGCTGCGCATCTCATCAAGATTCGAGACAGTAGCATACTTGTCCGTCTTTCTCCTCGCAGACCGATTTGGCCAGGGCGGGTCTAATACGACAAGACTGAACGCGGGAGCCGACATGTGAAAAGAATCACGGAGGGTCTCAATAGAACCATGAAGAGGCTCGGCTTTATCTGGCAGCAGGGGCGGCAAAGCGGATATCAACGGTGGCTGCGGCCGAACAAGACGAGTCCGGTGGAAGGGTCCGGAGTATGAGGCTGCAAGGTCCTGCAGGGCGCTGCTGACGGTGGCTGCGGTCATGAGCTCGGCGAGCTGGGCAGCTGGAGACGCGAGTGCCGACGGATTATCTTGGCTGTGACGTCCATCTCCATATCGCGGCTCTGGGGTTGGATACGGAGTTGCGGGGGGTTCTGCGGAGACGATCCGACGGCGGGGGCTCCAAGATGGAGATGGGAGAACCTGGCTCTCTTCCAGGGACGTGGGTATGTCAAGGACAATGAGGCTCTTGTCGGTGCTCTCAAAGAGGACAGAGGATGGTCGGTAGCTATCGTTGTTCTCCTGAGAAATTGTAGCCATGGCCCTCAGATCTATATCCGAATGGCAGTTCTTCCCGCGGTTGGAATTGGGGTTGGCGGACATGTTCGGCAAACCTCGGCTCGGTCATTGGTTACCGGCTTGTGAGCACCTCCAGTGGGCTTCCAGCGGACTTGCAGCACTTTTTGGCCCCAGCGTCGGTTCAATGACGTTCTCCTGCCGCTGACAGCCGGGGAAATTCTGCCGCATCTCCAAAAACCTCCCATCTCCGAACCCGTTCCCCGCAAGAAGATCCCTTCCTCCTTCATACTCTACTTTGAACCTCGAGAACAGAACCGCCCGTTATATTCACCCAGAAACTCGATCTTTCTTCGACTCTGCCGCGGAATGTCGCGCCCTTAGGCCCCGACTCTGTCCACCAAAGTCAGCCACGTGCTGGTCGGGTTGGGGGAATGTCCTCTGTTGACACTGCTCACATTGAGCATGCCTCGATGTCCGACGTTGCACGAAATACCAATACCCAAGGGCATGGCTCCGCCGATGCCCTCAGCAAGTCGCGCAAGGAGCCTCCTGTGTGCGCTACAGACTCTGAGGCTGTAACGCAAAAGCGCAAGACGCAGACGCTCGACTATGTCTGGAGGTCCGGAGTTGCAGGTGGCTTGGCCGGATGTGCTGTGAGTAGTTGGATCAACGCCGTGGGATTTATGCGCATTTTTCACTGACTGTTTTTGTTAGGCCAAGACCCTCGTTGCGCCTCTTGATCGAGTAAAGATTCTCTTCCAGGCCAGCAATCCTCGTTTTGCCAAGTACACCGGGTCCTGGTTCGGTGTCGCGACGGCCATGAAGGACATTTACCACTACGAAGGCGCCCTGGGACTCTACCGCGGACACTCTGCGACTATCCTACGAATCTTCCCCTACGCTGGTATAAAATTCCTCGCATACGAACAAATCCGAGCCGTTATTATATCTCGAAAGTCACACGAGACTCCATTGAGAAGATTGCTCAGTGGAAGTCTGGCAGGCGTTACATCCGTCTTCTTCACATATCCCTTAGAAGTCATACGAGTACGGCTAGCTTTCGAGACTAAGCATGAGGGTCACTCTTCTTTATCTTCGATATGCCGTCAGATCTACAACGAGCAGCCTCTACAAAAGTCCGCGGCCCCCAGGCTGCCTAACGCCCCGGCCGCTGTTTCAGCCGCCGCAGAAGCAACCGCAGCGTCAGTACAGGCCGTCGCCCCCCGGACAGGTTTTATCAACTTCTATCGAGGCTTCACTCCTACAGTTCTTGGCATGCTCCCGTACGCAGGCATGTCCTTTTTAACCCACGACACCGTTGGGGACATCATGCGGTCTCCAGCCTTTGCACAGTACACCACGCTACCGAAGAAGAAGAACCACCCAGAGGGAAAGCCTGCGCCTCTACGGTCATGGGCAGAGCTCTGCTCTGGAGGCATTGCAGGCCTGATTTCACAGACGTCGTCCTACCCGCTTGAGGTGATCCGGCGACGGATGCAGGTTGGAGGGGCCGTTGGTGACGGCCGACGGCTACGGATCGGCGAGACTGCCGGTATGATCTTCCGGGAGAGAGGAATTCCCGGTTTCTTTATAGGCCTGACTATCGGATACGTCAAGGTGATTCCCATGGTCGCGGTCAGTTTCTACACATACGAGCGTATGAAGCTCGTCCTTGGCATATAGATGCTTTGAGCAAACGGAGGTTATTTTGGCTGGCGTTGATGGAGTTTTTGCTGATATGCCATGGGAGTATATCTCAATGGGATGGTCTTGGATGATTAGGTATCAGGAGCGTGCGGCTAGATGTACATACAGTCAGTAGAGTGGTGGTTAGGCTCCTGTACGAACAAAGTTCCACATGAAGATCAAATATTTCCAGTCTATACCCGGTTCTTAAATTTACTCTTTTCATCCGAACGGCCCCTTATGACAACGCGCCTCGCCACACGCCTGCGGGACGGAGCGGCGGGCTCCGACAGAACCAATCTCATCCGCTCAAAAAAAAAACCGAAGACTTCTCAAAGACTTACTGCTTCTGGCAGCCCGGTGTCTGACTGGGATATTACTCAGCCAGCCGAGAAGTCTTCAATGCTAACCCCAACACCCGGGAAGTGGCCCCCGAGGTGGGCGCCGTTGATGAAGAAACTAATCCGTTTTCCTGGGTAAGGATTTACACGTGCCCAGCATGGTTTCTCGTAAGCTTCAACGCGCCCCCGTTTCCAACTTCAGGTAGGGGTGAGGGCGTAGACGTAGGACAGAATGCTGGTGTTTGACCGGGTGGGGGATAGCGACCCAGATGGCCGCTGGCTTCTAGAACTCGGGGTTGTAGATGACAAGTATACAGTACTTTAAGGGTAACTCGACGAAGGCTTCTCGAAATTATGTAAATGGCCCGAGGATGGCAACCAACTTACACGGTAAAAGACGCCCAACACTTGGCGATAAGGGGCTTGGGAACAGATGTCTCGGTAGGGGGGTTCGGTAGGGCAATGGGAAGCAGGAACTGTGCTATGTTCATTTATGAAATATGCTGAGGACGTTTACGTGATCCTCCGTCTTGAGTTGCGGTCGTGATTTTGTCTTTGTGGTATCGAACTGCCGATGGTTGCATGACGTATCAACAGACGGTGTGGTGCTCGAGTTGCCCCACGTAGTCAAAGAGCGGAAGCGCTCGTCACTCCCGGCAATAAGACGCACATACAATGATCAACAGGACAAGAACGATTCCCGAGGTGACCGAAACTCAGTTCATGACTCTCATCTCATGGCACTACTCATGTATAATAAGCCCGAATTATAGACTATGCTGTAGGTTTGAAGAACCCGGCGTCTTGGCAAATTATGTACTGTCCAGACCTCCATGCTTACCCTAGGGTCACGGGTGCCACGGGTCGGGTATCTCGGAGAAGCATGAAGATGCGCCAAACGAGGGATGAGCAAATATGTACAGTAAATGAATACCTTTACAAATCTGTAAACACATTAGAACCAATCACTCACTGTGATCATGTATAATACAGTACAGTACACGTCGCAAGAACGTGATCTGCAACGGCATTTAACGTTAGGACGAAGTCAAAGTTGCAGGTGATAATGCAGGCCCATGATTGGCTGCTCATCGGGTAGACCAACCACTGATGCGGCTCTAAGCAGCTACCTTGTAGGGTAAGCTGCAAGCCTAATTCAGCCTTTCATCTTCAGCTTCACATCAAATGCACCTCAATCATCAATCTCACCACAAACGAACGTGCTATCGCCAACGACGATCGCTACAACCTGTTTCCTCTTAACTGGCACACTCGACGACTAGCTTTCAACTAGCGGCTAGACTTTTTCAATTGCGCCTCCGGCTACGCGCAATCATGGCGTCCGCTGCCGACCTCGACGGCCTCGTCCTCCTTCGACAGTCCATCTCCTCCAGCGCGCCCTTCATCCCAAGCGCATCCGCGGACGCTTCAGCCCCCGAGGTGCCCCTATCGCTGGCAACACATCTGCGATTTCCCAACCAAGACGTCGCTGTTCCCATCGACAACCCGACGCGCTTCGTCTCGCACGACAAACCTGTCGACCTGCGCAGCATCTATTTTGCCTGGCTGAACCGCGAGGTTGCTATTCCCGAGTACAATGCTTCCGCTACAAAGCTTAACGAGGAGCTTGCTGCTGCGGGCGGTGTGGGCAAGGTCCAGAACTTGGGTTTCATCGAACGGTTGGATCTGATCACCTGGCTCGAGGGTGCTAGTGAGGAGAGCGAGTACATCAAGCCTCTGGCTGGGGACAAGGATGCTGGGGCTGCTGGCACGACGACGACGGCGACGACTGGTGCCGTGTCTTCAGCCGCGCAGGCGCGATCAGGTCGTGGCACGATGAACCCTAGGCTGGCGGGTATCTACAACGGCGAGCGGCGGATGGGCGACCGTAACACGGTCCTCAGGGGTACCAAGCCTACGGTATGTTCTCTCCTCCACTCTGTCATCATTATTCGAGCTCAAGCTGACTCTCCCAGGACTTCTCCCACGTGCGAAAACTCGCCGCGCCCTTCATCCAGAAGAAATCCCAATCCAGCTCCTCCAGCATCCCCAGCAACCCATCCCTCGCACTCAACCAAAAGGTTCCCACGAGGCGACCAGACCCCATTATCCTCCTTTCCCCCTCAGCATCGTCCCTTCTTCGCCTCTCCAACGCGCGCTCCTTCCTCGAGGACGGCAAGTTCGTCCCCGCCGATGCCGGCGGCTCCTCGGCCACCATGCTCCATGTGCAGCGCACCATCCGCTCTGTCGACCCGAACCGCCCGATGCGCTTCATCCTCGTCGAGGGGTCGGAGCAATTCAAGCCCGAGTACTGGAACCGCATCGTCGCCGTCTTCACGACGGGCCAGACGTGGCAATTCAAGAACTACAAGTGGAGTGACCCCAACGAGCTCTTCAAGCACACGCTCGGCATCTTTGTCGGCTGGCGAGACGACACGGCCCCGGATAATATCCGCGGCTGGGGTCACCGCGTCCTGTCTACCGGCGTCGATCGTTGGCGTGGAGAGGGACATGATGCCTCGCGCTTCCGCGACAAGGAAGTCGTGGAGCATATCTGGCGAGCTATCGAGGAGAATATGTGGGGTAGGGGCTGGAGAAAGGACAGGGCCCCGAACTCGATATAAGCCCGAGACTCCCGGTTTGTCTCACTGCGCGATTGACACTCGGGCACATACGTGGGTTAGATGGCATTGGAAGAGAGAGACATGATGGAATGGGGGGATTAGCTCGCGAGAGTGTCCTCCATCTGTACTAAATTCCCACCGGAGGGGAGGGGAGGGGAGGGAATCTAAAAGCGATGGCGTTTGAAACGGTTCTTGCAACGTAGATATACCTACACAGTCTGGTTGTGGGATTGTGAGAAGAGATCCAAGGGGGCACATAAATCTACAACTCAGGTCAATTGACACGTCATATTTCCATAGGGTGCAAGCAGCACTTGTTTGACCGTATCACTGGCGCTTGGACGCCTGTGACGGAATAATGTCCTCTGCTCTCCCTTGCCTAGAGCCAGAGAGCTCATTTGGGCGGATATTCCAAAGACGTCTCGATCCAAATGATGGCACCCTGCTTCGACTGCATCGCTTCCACTCCACGATACACAAATGCGGGCTGTCAATCCACAGGGCTGGGTATACCGGTACTTCCAAGATACCTACCTACCTTATGCATGGACGCACGCGGAACAATCACATACCGCTCATTCACCTGCCGAGTCACATACTCAACCCAACCACTGGCTCTCGCTCGTTGTCTTGCGAATACAAGCTTCCGCCAAGTAGAGCTACGTATCCCAAAGCGGGGGCTTGCGAGAGCCGTGAGACTGCGACGCTGCAGCTGCAGCTGACACAGCTCAGCTGCCATGTCCATCCATGATGATTTCAGGGGAGCGGGAGCATGCTAAATGATTGGCCGGGTTGTATCCGTATGCAGATCGGAATTGGACCATCTTGGATATGCATACTCCTCGGGACGGGTCTCTGGCACGAAGAGCATGGAGAGTCCCCCCTCGATCTGACTCCCTTCGTCTTGGCAGACTGATAGTCGTCGTGCCGTCTCACAGGTGGCTGGGGTTCCCCGCACAGCCAAGTAAGTTATCAGCTCTCCCGAGCCCGTGAACGTACGGAGATAAGGGTATAACGCTCGACCTGACTCTGGGCCCGGACTCAGGGACGTGACGTGGGAATGGCGCAAGAGCAGCTACGTGCGGTAGCAGATGGGTAAATGCCATTGCAAATAGATGACAAACCTGAATAGGCATCATCCTGAGCGACGGCGCTGTCTCTGATATATTGCGAGGCAGACTAAAAGTCGTCAGTTAGTTAGATCGACGTGACTCGCATGCTAGTATAGTCCCGCATGGGAGCCACGCCACGAGGATGAAGATCTCGGTAATAAATAGATTGCCAACCTGGTAAGAGTACCAGTCATCATTGTTAGAGCTTCCAACAAGGCGTGGCTTTCTCGCCATGAGGACATGGCATTGCAGCAGCGGCTCCACAATTGCTCGGTGCTCCTCGGCAATTCGCGAGGCTGGGAAGAAGCTACGGCTATGGTGTTGGATGATATTGTCGTCTTCCTTCTTCCGGACAAGGTGAAGGAGCTTGTGTCGGAGCTTTGGCTGAAGCTATGCCGTGTTGTGTGATACCTGGACTAGGTAATTAGTTGTGTCGCGGGTCAGAGGGAACCTGGGTCCGTGAGCAATGCAAGGCTACTAGTAACTATTCATACTGACGGTCGGCGGAGCGGCGCCCACGCCATGCCCACTTGGCGGCCGACGGCACCGTGGATTCCCGTGGTGGACTCGGCGGGGAGAAGCTTGAATGAAGGTGAGCATGGTTTTCAGCCCACAAAAATAGGGGCGAGAGTCATTCGCCGTGGGGGTCTTGTAGCGGTTGAGGAAGTCGAATCCAGGCTGTTGATACTCGTGGGTCTAGGACACTCGTCGCAATGGAATGCAGAATGCAATTTGCATCCGGATGCCAGTTAAACGACAATGGGATTCCTGTTTGGCCAGTTCTCGCCAAAGACCCAATGCATGCAAATGATCTGCCTCAAATGCCCGCGTCCACGTGGTGATCGAGTCAGCCGCCGCTAGTCATGGTGTGGAATGCCAGCTTCCTCCAGTCATGGATCTTACCGGAGTTACTACGTACAGTATAGGTAGACTACCAAGTTCTTGAACGCCATGTGAGTGGGTATACTCCGTAGTAGGAACCTAACCAATTGTCTCTGCTTCCACCCCGGCTTTCTTACAGTTGTTTATTTCACAAAGAAGAACAGACAAGCGAGACGTACATTACTCATCACCAATCATGGACCACGGAAGTACGCCGTACAACCCATGTTGATACTGAAAGAGGGGTCGCCAAAGGGGGGCTCGAAGGATTCAAGCAGGGACAAGCCTATGCTTCGAATGCTGTCCCACGTGAGAAGCACGCCACGTACCAGGATGGCGAGCCGTCGAAAACTGGCTCATTTACTACGTATTCCACATGTAGTAGTCCGAAAAGACGAGATACGTAGTACTGTATGAGGTCGGTCCGGCGGTTATTGTTGATCCCGAGGCCGTTGCCCCTAGGGTGTTGTAGGGCTAGTGATAGAGACGGTCTTGGATCGAACCCTTTAGCCGATATCCATATGGCACGTGGTTATGGATCTAGGTAAGGTACCCATAGGGAGACAGTCCCAGTCTGGAACACCCGGAACCAATCTTGAACGGCTTTTCCAGGTGCGTGCTGGAAATTCCGAGGAACGGGTTCTATTCAAGCCGGGAGGCAGTTATTGCTGCCCAAGGCTCTTTTATCCAGCGTTTGCTACGTGCTACGTACTTGAGTGGCCTGCGGCACTTTGTGGGTATTTCGTCCTGGAATGGTTAGAGGGATCTGGTGTTGTGTTCCATGATCCTTCTCTCATGGGTTTCTGAGATTGCTGACACATGGCAAAGTACTTTGTACTTCGCGTGGCCGGTAACGAGGCCAGGGATCCATTTGAATCAAGTCAACCGGACCGAACCCTGCAAATTTGCTTCTGCCACTGCATGAGATGAGGCTCCGTCTAGAAACAAGACAACCCCATTGAGCACAAACAGCAATTATCACACTTGATAAGATGGGCCAGCTATTCAGAATTCAAACACTGATGCTACACAGCAACTCAGCGTCCGTGGATCGAACATGGTCGATGCCTGCCGAGAAATCGTGTTCATGGCGGAGTTTTGACATCGAGCAAAGCCTGCGGCGCTAGAAGGGCAGTTTGTAGGTCGTGATGCCAGCAACATCGACATGCACTTCCCGCATCAAATGAATCGACCCGAACCGGAACACATCCATGGATGCCATGCCACATGGCCACATGGGCGTCTGTCTGGGCGGCCAACCGTCCCGTAATTTAGGACTTGTCTGGCTCAAAGCACAAGCAACCAACAACAAGTCGACCTGAGCTATAGCTGTAAGCCGTATTGGAGTGAGGGTTCTGGCCTGACACATTGGCCACCGTCTCTGGCTGGGCCCTCATCTTGTCACCTCGGCAGCGGAGACGAGAAGAAAAAAGAAAAAGAAAAAGAAAGGATGTATTTTTCCTAATCGTTCATGGCGTCCGCCTCTGAGCGACGACTGTCCCGTTAATAACCTCATCGACTTGGCGTAATACGTATCGCGAGTTGTTGGGCTGGCCTGGAACGATGCCCCGTAGCTGCGGAAAGGCATAGCGGCTCCACTTCTCGTGTTCCAAACGCGTGGCTTCTTTCAAATCCACGTGGCGGGCTCCACCAGTGCGACCGTGGTACCCTACTGAAGTCCGGCCGGGCTTGTCGCTAGTCTCACACCCTCTCTGTTCTTGTTGCCAGCACCCAAGAGTGCCGCGGCCAAGGCTGTGTGCCTAACTAGCGACGGCGATGATTGAGGGACTGTTTCGTCGAGGCCGTCTACAGCCCGTCAGAGACCGCTATAGTTTTGTCGCGGAGGGTCGGCCAGGTACTTGGTTGGGTGCTGAGCCGCTTCTGGTGCAGTCACGTCACTGTACGTAGGTTTGGTCGCCAAGAGCCCATGCAGATCGTTGCCAAAGCCATGGTCGATCGCATGTAAGTAGGTACAGTAGGTAGCTTGCCATAGGCGAGGACCTGTTCGATCAAGCGTAGTTACTAGTAGCTTTGGCTACATACGTGGTAGATAGATCTGAGCAAAGTGACTGCGCTATCTGAGGTACGTAATAGATGCCATGCCGGATTATATACTCTGTAGTCCAGGTTTCTGGTTTGATTATCAAAGCGACCCCCTGTAACTGCGTAGGGGAGACTTGAACGAAGCCAGTTCATTGTTTCAGACGAACGTGGGGGATTGGCCTTCGTCTATCAACGTTCCGCGCAGAGAATCCTTCGTGCGACGAGCTCAGCCATGGGGACACGTGGGAATGTCGGACAATGATGAAAGGAATTTTTTTTTTTGATCAGTCACAACCCAGGTTTTGCTCGAGAACCTTCAGCAACCTCTGCCTTGCGTCATTGGGCAGCCGCCTGCCATGGCGCCCGTCAGAAATGGAGTGTCATGTTGAGCGATTGAGGGTTAGGCGAGTGTCTTTATTCCCTATCGACCACGGAGTAGCTGGCTCACCATCCTTCCATTGCGGTGTAAGGATTGGACGGCTGAGTGCGACAGTTACTTTCAGCTAGGCTCGAGCGAGCATGAAGGCAGTGGACTACAAACGGCTGTTGAGAAATCCATAATTATATCAATGGCATCATGGTCTCAGACGCTGGTTGTCGAGTTCGGTACGCAAATAAGTGCTGTGCAACTACCGGCCGCCCGCTCATCCGAAATCATGCCAGGAAGCACCGGATGGGCTGATGGGCTAGGTCTTTGCCGCCCGTTTCCACGCGGGTGCCACCTCCGTCGTTGTTGCAACCGTCAGGCCCTCATCTTCGGGATGGATAACTCGGGCTGGCAAAGGGCAGGCAAAGGGCAGGCTACAGGTTCTGCCCTGGCCATGACGGAAAGCCGCGTCTTTGATTCTGACGGAGTAGCATAAGCACTCTCGTCTCCTACCAAGAGGACATGCGACACGACCCGCTTCAACAATGCGAGTTGTCTGGGGCTCCAAGGTACAGGGGCCAAGTGACGGGCGGCCAAGCGACGGGCGGCCAAGGAAAACGGCGGTCGATCCTTCGTTGTGCCGGCGGCATCCTCTTTCTATGCGCCGTTCGACGACCACCGCCGTGAACTTGAAAGGAGATGCACTAGTGACGCCCTTGTGAAGCGCGGCTGTGACCAGGTAGGAGAAGCGCGGTTAACGACAACTATGCCACTGAGTCAGCATCATGTGTTAGTTGTGTTCTCCTAAGCGGCTCTTCTACGACAACGCCGGCGAGCTGAGTTTCTGTGCATGGTCGATGGTTGCAGTTTCGTTGTGATATATGATATATCAATATCTTCAGAATGTGATTGTGAGAAGGACGTGAAGATACGGAGAACAGTACCTGGAACAAACAAACATACATACCGATCTACCTACCTATTGCAGGTCAAGAATCGTCGTCTTGGATGTTGCTGGTTGTATACCCAGACTTGAACGCGACCTTTCACAGCCTTGCTATGTATCCGTACAGCCTCGATTGCTCCATTGCAAGCAAACCTATACACCAAAAACCAGGCCCAAGCTTATGGGTACAAAGATGTCAGCTTCCGAAATCACGTTATTAGGTCGGCAGCTCCGAAGGCAGGACCCGTCGTTTCGTCCTCGGCGCGGGTCGTAGTCGCGTGGCTGGTCGACGGGATTTTGAGTTGAGTTGGATTGCTCGGCCGGCCAGGGCTGTGATAGGCCCTGGTTCCCGACCGATCGGGGAACGGATTCCATTTGAGCTTCTAGAAGCAAGCACAAACCCCAAGTGGCTTTCACTATGTACCCGTGCAAATCCCAATTTCGCATCGACAAAGGCTTACACACTAGTATCCGTACTCCGTACTACGGAGTATGGTGCCCTTGTCTGATCTTCAAACGGTGAATCTAGTGTGTTTGGTATTGGAGCCGAGATGCGACAGGTTGGCTTCGTTTTGGATTCGATTGCGATATCTGTTGAACCAACGATCAGTGTAGAATTAAGAACTACAACACTTCCTACGGTACAGTATCTCAATAGCGCATGCGACACGACACAGCACAGCACAGCACAGCATCAAGGTACGGATAAGTTAGCTACATCCCTGATTTCACTTCCCAAACGGGCCAGTTTTGGAGAAGAGAGGCAGTGGACCTAGAGAATCTCAGCGCCCAGTGCTGTCAAAACCTAGGGCAGGCACTAGCAAGTGCCGGGTCAACAATGAGGTTAGAGCAATGCAATTGGCTGACCGTAATTTACTTTGGCCTTCCCCTAAAATGCCTCCTTCGCATGTGCTGTTCAGAGCTGGACCGAAGAAACCATGATGCCACCAAACTCTGTTAGAGTCAGGAAACAGGGCCCATGCAGATGACCATGACAGGGTTGGCCCAAAGAAGATGAAGCAGACATGGCATCGGCATAAAACATGGATCAAGACATACCGTACTTGGTCTTCTCGGAGGAGAACTCCAGCCGTTTCAAAGGCGTGTTTCAGTGCCCGCCACTCTACTACGTACGTAGTAGTTGATCCCGACCAGCCAGACAAGCATCAGCATCCTATGGTTGAGTCCTCCCGGAGATGCCATGGGGATGCGCTCAGAGATGGCAACCACTGACGCCACCAGCACGGCGGAGAGAGAAAGTGCTTGACTACCTGACTACCTACCTGATTACTGTATCCCGGTGGCCGGCGACCCCGCACTTACCGGAGTTTGCAGTGTGCATAGTACTGGATGGAG
Organism: Fusarium buxicola; assembly: GCA_014899095.1. Classification (NCBI taxonomy): domain Eukaryota; kingdom Fungi; phylum Ascomycota; class Sordariomycetes; order Hypocreales; family Nectriaceae; genus Fusarium; species Fusarium buxicola. The sequence goes on from JAAVUK010000767.1 coordinate 17,760, forward strand.
TACATATCAAGACGAGAGGACTCGAGGACTCTGGCATTGCCTCGGTCGCATGCTCTGGTGCATGCTCCGGTGCAATTTGGACGTGAGGACTGGAAGAGGAAAACGCGAGATTCGACTTGTGGGCAGGGTTAGAAGTGGGCCACGGCCAGGACGTGGTTCCGGGCAGCCTGCACTGCATGGTTGCAGGGACGTGGGCGCTCTTCAGCGCATGGCCGCAACGTGACGCGGTGGATGGAGGCATCGAGCATGGCTGCAGGGAAGCCTGTCGGCCGAATGCAGCTTAGGACAGTGGGCGGAATCCCTGGAGCCACGCGCGCTCAAGGGGGCGCTTGCAAGGTGGCTATCCGGAGCACAGAGGGCCGTTCTCTGTGAATGCGCCGGCACAACCAGGCCGGGCTGTGTCTGGAATCAACCTTCACCAGCAAGATGACGGTTGATGGGAGGGAAATGGAAGCATTATCCTACTCGCTCCTTTCACTGGATGTTTGACATGTTTCGTCCTTGTTCGCCGACCTGAACCAGGGTCATTCAATGGTTGACCGTCTGCCACAGGCTGGGCGGGCTTATTAGTCGACGGGCTCACGTCCCCGTTCGTTGCCATACACTAGGCCGGCCCTTTATTCCTCACCAAAGGAAGGGTCGTACACATGTACAGTACTGTACCTACACGCTTGTCTTCTTCCCTTGTCTTCCTTTGGGCAAGCGAGCATTCCATCCCAGGCGTCGCCCGCCGTAGTGCACAGCCGCCCCACCCAAAAGATTGCGGCATCCATTGCAAGAAACCATGGAGCTGGTTGACCGGACTTTCGGCTGAGCCACTTTGGCGCCAGCTTGAATGCTTTCGGCCGCTGCACATAATGCGATTTGCAAAGAGGCGCCCGCCTAGGCGACACCCGCCTCCTGGTGGCGGGCAAGCCATACTCATAGGGGGGAGGTCCGTTCGGATCGCTATCCGTGCTGGTTGGAAAACATGGTGCAAAAAGAGTGATTCTGACGCCGTCGAAAATGGGACTTGGGCACGGATCTACTCGTTATACAACGCCGAACCATGGACATTCGACTGTCAATCCGTCGGGTCGTTGCGCGTGCTGCCAGCAGCCAGCTCGCTCGTCTCTCCCGTCGGTCAAGTGAAATTGAAGTGCGGAGGTGCCATGCTACTGTACCCCCCGTTGCGCAGACCGCTGCAGACCGCTGCAGATCAGCAAAGGAGATGCAGGAATTCTGCACAGCTCCAGGCATCGAGTGGTGCCGGGTCGTGAACCCTCAGCAAGTATCATGCCCTACAGTGCTTTAGTGCAAGTAGCCCCAAATGTGAGGAGCGGGCGCGAGTTCGAGGGCCCCAGCGCCAACACCAATAATGGACGCGAGATGCTGGAAGCGGGCACTTTTGGAGATCCCGGCTTCTTGGCTCCTGAGTTGATCTGGGCTATAGCTCCACGTCAGAGCCCCAGAGTGTCTGGTCTGGGCCTTTCTCATGGCCATTGTCATATGATTTATTGTATGGATAAAGAATAGATAACAAAGAAGTCGTCCGTTTCATCTACCTAACCTATGACCACCGATAGAAACCTAAGAGGGGTTCTACTGTATAGGTGATCAGGGCCCTGTCACGTGGAATTATTACCGGGCTTGTCTCATTCCATTATTTCTGATGAGTATTATCGCCCACAGCCCGCCTCACCTTGCTCCTTTCCCTCCCTTTAACACGGACACTCGTAGTTCTCCTTTGGCCTTCACTGTCGGAGCCGAGGAGAGCCTTTCCAATCCACTGAAAGGTACCTACGCAGGTACGGTACCCGGGCACTCATGGTGCGGGCAGTTAGTCATCACTTACACACTCGCGACTATTACGCCCACAGTTTGAGCTATTGCCCTAGCTAAAACCTTTGGAGAAGCAATCCAACCAAGTGCAGATCAGATAGCTTACCTGCAACACCAAGCTCTTGCTCTTTTGCGATGGTCATGGCAAGTGAGCAAACCATGGGGAACCTGATACGGCTGGCAGCAGCCCTTAGCAGCAGGCTTCCCCTCCTCGTCCCCCTGGAACCCGCAAACATGCGCTGGAACAGCCAGCCCCCAGGGCTTCTTCTTCTACAGTACCTACCGTAAATCACTGAACGACGGGACCCCTGTTACACCCAGCGGCCACAAGTACCCGCTACCTGATCAAGATGGATTGGTTCCATTTTCTTTCTTCATCTGCAGCCCACATGGTGCTCTGTCCCTTTTTCTTTGTTAGCCCGCGGAGGCGATTACTTCAGCGGAGTCATCCCGTCAGCGCCCTGGTCGTCCTGGTTCGTCGACCCTTAGGTGACTCGGACCCTGACCCTGGACAGCCCCCGCCGCTATTCTCAGCGCCCAGATTAGTTCGGACGTACCTTGTACGGAGGACGGAGACCCCACCGGCTCTCAACCGCGCCCTCTCTATGTCCACACCGGGCTCTTTCACCCCTTTTTCGCACCCCACCCTCCCCTCAAGTGCGCCCATCTCCAGGGCCGGTTTTGTCTACCCTCTCTCTACCTTGCCTATCCTATCCTATTCTAATCCTACCTATTCTCTGTGTCCCACTTGCACTCGCTGTGTCCATCAGGTCTCCTTCTTATTTGAACCTTCCCGCTGCCGTCACCGAAAAAACCTCCTCTCCTTCTAACCTTTCTCGTTCCCGTTAGATGGCAACTCTGTCGCATCCTCAAAGGTCCACGGTTCACCAGTCTGCCTCTCCCTCTGATACCCTCGACCACGCTACTCCACGCTCCTCTCTCTCGGATCGGTCGCCTCCTCCAGACGCTCACACTCCAGTTCCAGCTCCCGCAACCTCCGTCGCCGTAGCTCCGCCCGCACCGGCTCACGTCACCTCCCACCCCCAAGGCCACCGTCATACCGTCTCCGTCTCGAGGCTGAACAACCGCTCGTCGACAGGCATCTTTGCCTTGGCTGCCGCTGCGTTGGACCGCACTCAGAGTGCCATCGCTACAATCTCGGAGCCTTCCATCCGACCTCGACAGTCCAGCGGTGCCCTCTCGAGACTCTCCCTGCTCACGAGCTCCACGCCCTCGTCGGAACCTTCCAGCCCGGAAAAGTATCATCGCCTCCGCAGCGCGTCCAGCCAGTCTCTCTTTTCCAGTGCAAACCTGGATAGCAAGCTCTCTTCCCAGGCCGTGCTGGCGAACAACCCGCCGTCCCAGCCTTATACGTCTACCGACCCGAATCATCCGCCGCCAGTCAAGTCTCCCTCCACCGCAAACAAGATGCATCAGACATCCTCGCGCTTGCTGCGCATGACGGATGATGATCGGCCGTTCACAAAGGTACGTGCTGTCGTCCCACACTATCCCCCCTGGCGTGTCTCCGTCTGGGCTGTTTTGCCTCGTGCGCGGGTGTGTAACGTTTTGCGCTGTGCCATGATTGCATCTCTTTGAAACGCCGCCTCCCATAAACCTCCCCTCCTAGCTACAACATTGGCTGACATGGTTGCACAAACAGGACTTCAAGGATCTCTTCTCCACCCTCGTCGTCAGTCTGCTGCCGCTCTCGGCTCACCGCGTACGGTTGACAAAGGTCGAGTACACGTTCCTGTCCGAGGATGCAATCAACAACCTGGGTTCGCTCAAGTTCTCCCAATCCAACCGCATGCCCGACCCTAAGGACCCCTCTCGCATTGTCACCACCACCACGACCACCACGTTTTCCATGGCTAAGGACATGGCCCGTTCTATCTGTCAACGTTTCCTCGAGGCCCGTTTTATTGAGTCAGCCGATGGCAAATATCAGCAGGTGTACACGATGAAGGGTTCTGTTTGGCAACTAACACCCAAGGGCATCACCGTTCTAGACCGATTCTGCGCCAGGAATGGCATACAGCAGAAGCAGGTGTCGGAACTTTCCAACCTCGGTTCCACCCAGCTTGTTCTCCTCGAGCGAGATCCCCAGACCGACAAGCTTCTCCATGATCACGGTACCATTGAGGTCATTTTCCGCCGCTTCGCCGGTTCCGAGGGTCGCAACGTCAAGTCTACTGTCAACGCGGCCGACTCAGACTCGTTGCATGACTATCGGGATGGCCTTACTGGTGTCAAGATGGCCGCCGAGCGCAAGGTCAACGGAAAGACGTATCGTGACACTTTCACTGGCAAGGCCACCACGGATTGGCTAATGGACTGTTCAACGATTGTCGACAAGCGGGAAACCGTCGAGGTCGCTACCCTTTTCGTCGAGTTTGATTTGATGGAGCCCGTGGCCCAGGATCGAGCATACATGTCCCAGAATCCCGGATGCAACGTCTTCCAGCCCACCAAGTATGCTATCTACCAGCTCTCGCAACGAGGCAAGGACATTGTAAGCGGCGCCGCCTCGCGAGGACGAGCATCGGAGAGCGAGACGGGTGCTACTTCTCAGCGGAACGGCATCACCAGGGACTCCAATACTCAGCGACTGGACAAGATCCTGAATGATCCTGCGCTCCGTCTCCTCTTCCGCGAGCAACTCCGGGATACACACTGCGAGGAGAACCTGTCATTCTACCAGGATGTTGACGAATTTGTCCGCAGCTGCAAGGCTGCTACTCGCGCTGCTCAAAAGGCCCCCAACACCAACGCTATGGACGGCATCAAGGAAATCATGGCTCAGGCGTACGGCATCTACAACGCCTTCCTGGCTCCCGGATCGCCTTGCGAGCTCAACATTGACCATCAACTGCGCAACAACCTGGCGACTCGAATGACCAAGGCTGTTGGCCAGGACGTGGCCATGATTGACACCCTCCAGGAGGTGACATCTTTGTTTGAAGACGCTCAAAACGCCGTGTTCAAGCTGATGGCTAGTGTAAGTTTGGCCAAGGCCCCGTCCCAAGACCCCGATCCCGTTCTCGGGCAAGCCGATCGGCCGCTGACACACAAAACAGGACTCGGTGCCGAAATTCCTTCGCAGCCCTAAGTACGAGCAGCAATTGCGAAACTACGAGTTTGACCTCCTCGGCCGCGGTCCCGAACGGAGCCAGAGCAGGTCAAACCGGAAGTGAGGGAGGGTCCGATGCCGCATGCCGACCTCACCAGCGAACCTGACCAGCGGCTCTGGCTTCGGAGCCTCGGAGCCCTAGCTGGGACCCTTGCGGACACAACTCACCCATGCACATGATATGCCTCATTCTACGAGTCATTTGCATACAACACATTGATTGATTGATTTGGCTACCAAAGTGTTTGCCACTATCGAAACGATACCACCTAGAGCCACACCATCTCACGCATTATCGGTGTTTCGGGTTTTCTTGTTCAGTTTTGTTTTATTTTATTCTTGTCCAATGTCCATTCGGAAACGGTCTGGCCCCTTCGGGCGGCTTCCGACCACACCTCGGCCGCTTCCTGCCGGACTCCGTTGTCCTCTGCCGCCGCTTCTCCGGTGCTGTTTTCTTCTTGTTTCCCAAGAACCTACGGAGGCGCCCGGGGACACGTTTCAGGTACCTTATTGAAGCGGTGGTTGAACGAATACACGGCCGAGCGAGATGGTGCACTACAAGACGAGGACGACGTGAACTGGCGCGTCCCGGTTCCTGCGAACAGGCATCCGGCCAAGTCAAGCAGAGCAGCGCGTTGAAGGGGAAAATGATTGCCGAGGCGTAGGAAAGGCATGGATGGCGCTTTGACGACCAGCGGCCGGGAATCCAACATCACGACGGATGAATGGAGTGATTTTGCAAAGCGCGAAAGATGTCCTTACAAAAAATTGGGTGGCATTCATCTGTTCTTCATCTTTTTTTTCTGTACCCTTGTTGTTTTATCTTCCATTTTATTTTGTCACGGCTTAACGGGACCATGTTGAGAGCAGACCGGGGCCGAAAGTAATGCATTGCATTGGAAGGAGTCGGGTACACGGCGGGCCAGCGCTGAATACAATTGTACATAGAAAAAAGAAATCTGGGCAGCCTCTCCGCAACCTCTATCGAGAGAAATGGAAATGAAAGAAATTCTCAAAATAAGCGAATTTGTTTTGTTTGGGTGGTGTTTTTCTGTGATACAGTACGTGACCCGCTTGTGAACCTTGGAAGGCAAGGGATTGATGGGGATGGATGCCAACCAAGACAAGGACCATTGCGAATGAATCATGACTTGTCTTGCAAAGCGGCACTTGCTGGCATGATAAGTTAGGACCCGGAATATGGGCCGAGCTGGAGCTGACTCGAGTGCAGAACACTTGCAGAGACTCTTGAGTTGAGGCCAAGGCCAGAAAGGCTCGAGGCTCGCTTGTTTGAGGTAGTGGAAGCGCCTTGGAGCCGTCGGCGACAATCGTTGATCTTGAGACACTGGAGGGCTGCATGTTGAGGCCCGTCCCATTGTCAGACAGAGTGACACATGCCTGTGGAGGCCATCTTCTCAAGGGAGCTACTCTGTAATGATCCTGTCGCAGCTCTCAGCTTCCAGAGACCAACAGTGAGTGGCGCACCCTTGTTGGTGAAATTCATCTACATAAATCACTGGCTAGAACAGCCCACGGCCGTTCTGTCTCACTCCAGGACGTCTCCCTGGAACGGGCTTTCATCTCCCCCTTGCGCATTGGAATGATCCAACATGATGATACGCTTGTCTCGCTTGTTTACTTGTTTACCATTACTTGGCGGCGGGACTGGCGGCGAGACTGTCGCAGCCTCTTCAGGGGAAAAGGGAGGATATGAATTCCATGCGAGAGTTGAGTTCTGGTGTCGCTCGACCGTTGCATCTTGGCTGATAAAAGAGGCCATTGTCGACGCCTTGGACTGAACTTTTCTCTCTTCATCCTCATCTTCATCATCCTCACAGCATCATTTGTCCTTTGCTTCCGCTCGAACCTTTTCGGTTTCGCCCACTTTCGTTAAACACAGTCACTCTCTTGAACCTCCCCCCAACTGCCTTTCTGGCAACCGCTTCTGTCTTCCATAACTCTTCTCCCCTTTTTAAAAACCTCCTTTTCAAGAAACCCAACCAAAACTTCCAATATGTACGCCTACAACGCCGCCACTCTCCTCGCCCTTGCTGGCCTCGCTGCCGCGCAGACTCCTGTGCCTATGCCTACTCCTACTCCTCAGCCTACCATGGCTACTGTCATCAGGAACGGCACCGCCGTCACCGTCACCAAGGTGTACGATGTCTACACCACCTACTGTCCTGGTCCTACCAGCTTCCATATGGGCGGCCATGACTACGTCGTTACTGAGCCTGGCACTCTGACCATCACCGACTGCCCCTGCACCGTCGTTGAGACTCACCCGGCCGGTCATCCCACTTGGATCCCGGGTCCCCCCATGCCCGTCTGCCACGGCGAGCACTGCCCTCCCGTTCCCGGCCACGCTGAAGTTCCTGGAACTCCTGGTCACCCCGAAACCCCCGTCTGCGAAGGTGAGCACTGCCCTCCCGTCGTGGGCGGTGGCGAGAAGCCTGGTGTTCCTTCTACCGACTGTAAGGGTGAGCACTGCCCTCCCGTCATGGGCGGTGGCGAGAAGCCTGGTGTTCCTTCTACCCCCGAAACTCCCGTCGTGGGCGGTGGTGAGAAGCCTGGTGTTCCTTCTACCGATTGTAAGGGTGAGCACTGCCCTCCCGTCATGGGCGGCGGTGAGAAGCCTGGCGTTCCCTCTACTCCCTCTACTCCCGTCGTGGGCGGTGGTGAGAAGCCTGGTGTTCCTTCTACCGACTGTAAGGGTGAGCACTGCCCTCCCGTCATGGGCGGTGGTGAAAAGTCCGGTGTTCCCTCCACCGGTTGTGAGGGCGAGCACTGCTCTGGCGAGACCCCCGTCATCGTCTCCGGCGCCGGTGCCGTCAAGCTCAGCCTCGGCCTGGCCGCTGTCTTCGGTCTCCTGGCTCTGTAAGCTCGAGCATGACAAGAAGGTCGAGTTTCAGGAGAATATTCCAGTCTCGATACAAGAAAGCAACATGCCTGTCCACCCGCCCGTCAACTAGCATGGACTGACGCATCCGACGAGTATACGCTATCATCCGCGCGCAACGACATTTTTCTTCTTCTCTTCGTCTCATTAGTCTTAATGATTTTCTCTTCAACTTTCTGGAAATTCTGCACTCGCATTCAGACCGAGAAAGAGTGAGAGAGCTTTCTTTCGCCGTCCCCTTTTGGCCCATTCTCAGGAATGGGGGTGGGTTGGAAAGGGAGGGAGAGGAAGGGAGATACTCTATTCCAGGGGTTTGGGAGTTGTTGATCTGGTTTGCCGTCCCTTTCCTCTTTTTGATTCTTAAGGAAAGGGGAGATGGAATGAAGAGGGTTTTTTTTATACTTGTTTTTTATTTTCATTTTCATCGTAGAAGGGGGAAGGAGACCTGGAAGGCACTTGCATTGTTAGGAGGAGATGATTTGTATCGTTCTTGTAGATACGCATGGTACCTGACGCAATGTTATCATTATGCCCATTAAGAAGGTGCTTCGAAACCCTCTACTTGTTCGATGTGTTCTGCCCATAACTGATCCTCGTAGAGATTCGTGATATTCCAGCTCAAAAAAAGCCACCTCAACTCCGAACCCAAACCCATGTCGCTAACAGGGAAGATAAAGAACGCTCTTCAACCAAGTTATGCTGCGCCTGATTTCTCATGTTGCTGATGGGGAAAGGGATAGCCATGGCTGGTGCTAGTCAACTCTGGATGCTGCTGACCGTCCTGTGGCGTGTTACCACTGTCGAAAGGGTTCTGCGCAGAAAATTCGACATAATCTTGAGGTTTGCTGTTGCCCCGGTAGACAGTCCCAGAGTAACTAAGCCCTGGCTCATTTGATCCCAGCCGCTGAGGCTGCGCCGGGGGCCTTAGACCGCCGTTCCCCTGCTGCTGGACGTCTCCCGTGCTCGACGGAGGCGTCCCGCTGCCGTACAGGGAGAAGCCGGGGCTCAACGCACGCTGCTCCGGGGCAGCAGGTGGAGGGAGAAGAGGCCCCAACGGCGCCATCCCAGAAGATTCAGATCCTGTAGGGGTAGGGGTCTGGAAACTCCCCGGCGAGTTGGAGGCGACCTTCTGACTCGACTGGTTGGCTGACACCATGGAAGCCTTTTGGGCAAGCCTTTCCACCAGCGAGCCATGGGACTTCTTGAGCGTCTTCTTGACAAAGCCTGCCATGAGCACGTTACACCGAACATCCACGTCCTCGCGGAGGTAGAGCCCCGTCATTGGCGCATTGAGACCCAGCTCGACAGGCTGCGGGGGCTCTCCCGGCATGGAGCCGCCGACGGACCAGCGATCACGGATGTCGAGCCCCATGGGTGCGTAGCAGTGCGTCTGGAGACCCTCGGGTAGATCGTAGAAAGCGCAGGTGTAGGAGATCTGGCCGGATACAACACCGCCAGGGAGATAGTCGATGCGGTCTGTCAGGGAGTACCAGACGCAACGTTGCTCCTCAGCGGAGGCGTGTGAGGGAGGGGGGATCTGGTGGCGCTCCTTGATGAGGGGGTTGAGGTCGATCATCTCGAGGTGGTCGTGGAGAAAATCGACGACGACCTGGCGGGGGAGTTTTGGTGGCAAGGGGGTGATTGTCGTGAAGGTAGTCCGTGCCATGTTTGGCGATGGTGGTGACGATGATGATGATGATGATGATGAGGAGGAGGAGGAGGAGGACGGGAGGGGTGAGTGAGAGGAGAGTTTGGTGCCTGGAGTGTTTGGTGTAGGTGAGACGGTAGGTATAACGGGCAGCGGCGGCCGTTGATCAACGGGCCCGTCCAACTGCCGACAGGATGAGAAATGCGGAGTAACAGAGTAACTAACAGAGTGCGGAAAAGGAAAACAGGATGAATCTGGAATAAAATCCGCGTCGTCGAAGGTTGGAGGTTGAAGTATCCAAGGATGATGACGGAGCGGAGGTTGTTCATCCCCCAGCCGCATCATGTGTAAGCCGTAACTAAGCCACACTGTACCCAAAGAGCTCGGGAGTTGGCCCACTACCTGTACTAGTTTAATAACTTGGCCCAATTGGGTAATTTGCCATCTCATACGGATACAGGTACAGACCAGATATGAAGTCATCAATTCACTGTCGGCCGAGACTCCATATTCCTCTTGACAAAATCCAGCGAAACAGGCGACATTTTATTTAATATCAGCCGCGAATAAGGTAGGTGTGATCCGAGTGACGCGCAGGCACCAAACCAAGGCGCGGGAGGCTAGTCTACAGCCTCGTCTCGGAAACCGCCTCATCCGGAGCTACCTAGACTCTGGGCCTGAACTCGACTAGAATTCAGGTAAAATTTACGGATAGAAGCGGCTCTGTTCTTGCCGTAGATGCCGTCTTGTTTCAACCCGAGTGTTTCACTATAAGTTGGTTATTGGCGTAATATATGTGACATGCCCCGTTGTAGAGGGGTATGGACATGGTATGAACACGCCTTGGCGACTGGGACAGCTGTCTATGCCCTTCCCTTGTCCCTGGTCGTCTCAAACAATAACCACTTGCTATGTCTATATCTCTCGACACCATCTCGCCAACACTGTGCTCAGCTTCACCGCTGCCGGGATCTCCTCCAACACCACATCCATCTTCCACATCTTGCCCTCCAGCCCGCCGTGGCCGAGACTCCGCCCGCCGCCTATACCGGCCGGTACCAGCAGACCGAGCGAAATCAAGCGCTCCCACGAGATGCCAGCCACACCACGGCTCCAGACCCGGACACCGCCGCCCACAGCCAGCATCCCGGATGTTGCCGAGTGAGCTCGCTGCTTCCCCATTAGAGAGCTGTACTCGTCGTACGCCATGGCCAGATTGACCGTATCCGTGTGTGCCACAATGTCCAGTCGCGCCGCCGCGATCAGAAGACCCAGGTCCAATTCGGATAGTGTAGATAGGAGGTGTAGTCGGGAGTCGGGAGGCGCCAGGGACTCGACGTCTCCCTGCACAGCAGGTGTCTTCAGCGTTACGTCGTTCGCTGAAAGAGCCGAAAGAGGTAGAATCCATTCGGTAAGGAACGCCGAAGCCGACTTGGTCGTGTAATAGTGATACTGGAGTAGATCCTGGAATGATCGCTCCCTGTATAATCCCTGCGTGCTGGTTAGCATACCCAGACCGGGTTGAGGTGAGGGGTGATTTCGACTTGCCTCGATCTTCTGGCTCCAATACTGTTGGAACTCGGCGTGTCCTTCAAGATAGGTATTGATGCCCTCCTTCTCAGCCTCGTCGCTGTCTACTATCAAGCCCTGCCTGCAGACTTGCCAATATGCTGGCAGAGACTTAGGCAGGGAGAGGTAGACGTATCGATGGCTGAATCGACTCTTGACTCGTTTCTCCAACATTTCCACGACATCTAATCGAGTCGTACAGCCCACCACTGCGATGGGCGCCTTCCGTGACTGTGCAATATCGAACAAGTTGTACAATAGTGTTTGTCGAGGGTGGGATGCAAACATGTCGAATTCGTCAATGACAAATACAATCGACTGCGACGTGACACCCTCGTCTGTGCCTATAATCTCAGACGGATGTGACAGAAGAGCAAGCAACGAGGCCATGGTGTCGGCGTAATTGGTCTAGGGGCATGAGTTGAAGGATAGGCAAAGGATGCGGAGGCTGTACTCACCCTGTTCACCAAATCATCTTCGACTTGCATCTCCTTGCCAAGCTGCCGCCATATCTCCTTGAGTGCAAGCTTGTCATCGGTATGGATGAAGCCATTCAGCCTAACCATGTGAAACTCGTTTTTATGCTCTTGCGATATGTCCGTGATGACCCTTTCTAGCAGCTGCAGCATTTCAAGTTAGCATCCAGTTCGGTCCGAAGGGCAGTGAATCTTCTTGCCGTGGTCTTGCCGCAGCCCCTTGCCCCGATCAGAAGCATCGAGTTGCCCTCACCAGCAACCACTGTCTGTTCGATAAGCTGGTAAACCTTCTCCTCCGCCTCCAGCTGTCCAGACAACTGCAAGCGTCTTCGTCCGGTACATCGATCCAGGAGGACTCTTTGTAATGACCTCACATGTTGATCGAGGTTCGGAATCCGAGGAACTTCGGCTGCTATTGTGATGGTCGGAATATCCACCTCTCCAGCTTTTTTGGGCGTCTTCAGCACATCTTCCTGTGCGCATGACTTGCACAACCAATCACCCTCGGGAATCTCGGGCACCCCATAGCATTCTTGATGAACTGCAAAATCGCACATGTCGCATAGGATAATCTGGTTGGGGGCCTTGGAGTCAGGCTTCAAGCAGATTGCGCAGACAATCTCATCTGCTTCAGACTTGGCTGTTTTGCGCGGCGTTCGAGGCTTCTTCGGTAAATCTTCAAAGAAAACCTCCTTATTCTGATCTTGGCCCGCCCCAAAAGTGACGCTCTTCCGCCCTCGAGGCCCCCGTTTCTTCGTAGGAGTTAGAATCCCCCTCGGTATCGGTTTCGAAGCTGACAGCATGCCATCCATCGTTAACAATTCATCGTTGAAGTCTTGCTGCTCTCCCAGCGGAGCCTCCTTGTTTGCCTCCTCAGCCGTGTCTTGTGTTTTCCGTTTCCGCCCTCTGCCCTTCGCAGCAGCAGGCTTTTTCGGCGTGGTGGTCCTGGGCCGTCCAGGACCTACCTTCTTTGGCAGGGCGGCGGGGCGGCGTTCCTCTCCGGTGTCCCATATTGTACCCCTCAGAGCGGATAATTTAATCGCGGGGCGGAATTTGGAGGCTGATGCAGGTTGCGATTGTGTTTGCAACGGCTGTTGTTGTCCTTGTGATGGTGGAGGTGCTCCAGACTGCTCGCTGAAGCCCGGTACCTCAAGATTTTCATCCACTGGCGGCCATGCATTGTGTTCGTTCGCTATAATCGATGGTAATGCTGCGTTAATGGCATTGATGGCTTTGGGAGTCGATGGAGATCCACCGGCAAGATGGTCGAGTCGGCGCTTCTTGAGGGACGAAGGGGTCGGCACGGGGTCGTCGGCTTGGAGATAGGGTCGCTTTCGGCCGGTCGGAGTAACGGAGGGATCCATGATGAACGGATTTGAGCGGCCATATGCTACTATCACGTTACTTTCGGATCAAAGTCTGTATCGCATCATTTCGACTTGTCAAGTTGCATGCGCCAAACAACAACCATGCGCATCGTGATCGTGGGTCAATGATGGATAGGGAGACGCGTTGGGACGCGCCGAGATTAAGCGCTTCGTTTGTTGAATACGACGCATTAGCTACATAAATGCAGGCAAATGGACTCTCCCGTCCTGGGGATGACCTGCATACGGCCCACTAAAAGTACAGCCCACTAAAAGTACAGCCCTACGAGAGGTTCCATGTCAGAATTGAACTTATATCATCTTCTGTTAAGGAGCATCCAATGGTCGAAGAAGCAGAGCCAAGTGTGTTCAGCTGGAAGAAAGTTAAGAGATAACATGGAAAGACCTGCAAGCCGTTCTCATGAAGAAGCGCTAACGTGAATGGTGTCAAGCAAACAACGAAAAATCATTCCCGAACGAGTAAAGGATTGCCGATGCAGGAGGGCATATGGCCCAATCAACTGCTTCGATTGAGTATCTCAAGCATTGTAGGAGCATTTCGCTTCTGACGTGAGCTGACGGTGGCTGTTACTGAGGCGGCGGCACACGCGAAGATCCACAGCCCTAAAGCTACACGCCAGAGCAACGTCAGCCAAGGTCGTCCAACTCGTTCAGTCCGTGGTTCATTGATGAGCTCAGCTGTTGATTTAGACAGAAGCTGCTAGGTCTTACTACGTAGTAGCAAAGGCGTCGTTGACCCACAAGGTGGTGGATGAGCTTGGTTCCGAGGACGGGTCGGTTACAAAGTCCCACTGAGCTGGCCTTGGAAGGGGGCATCTATGCAACGATCAAAGTCCGCCATTACTTATTTATAGTTTTATCTCTGCTGATATTGGTAAATCTGAAGTGGTGGCGCGATCTGTACAAGTAGTGTACTCAGCCTCTATCATGGAGCTGATATGTGAATCTTGTCTTCTTTCTCCCGCACGACCTCATCGTCTTATAGTTCAATTTCCTTTCAACGTTGTTTCTTGATTGTGTCGATTACTGAACAAGATGAAGAAAGAAGAATCCCACGAGCCGACAACGGCCCAAAAACTTCACCTTTTCAAAAGCCCCCTTGTCCCTGAGGACCAATCCGAATCTCTGGTTTCAACCGAACACACCACAGGCCCCGATCTGACTCTTTTCGGAAACCGATACGCGCATGACTGTCCCCAGTTTCAAAAGGTTTGAAAGCTGTGTTGTGTTTTGCTGTGCTTTTGTCGATTTCTGAAACTGACCTTGAAGTAGCACGAGGACGCCAGTCTACTTGAGCTTTTCTTCGACCTCTTCTTCGCCGCCAACTACACCGTCTTTTCCGAAACCCAGGAGGTGAATAGCCACGCTCGTTTCAAGGCCTACGTTGGGTACTTTAGGTATGAAGGATCCTGGTGCCGACCAAAATTGACTCGGCTTCCTCTAACCCTATGAAAGTGTTCTCTGGATTACCTGGCTCGTCACCAGTCTTTACGATGTGCGTTTCGTCACAGACAGTCTCTTCGGTACTACAACCCCGAGTTCTATCAAGTAAAGAGATTATGCTAACACAGGATAGAACGTGCGTCTCGAGGTGTTCATCTCGGTGTCATGGTTGGCTTCGCGGTTGTTGCTCCTAAGTTCACGCCTGATGATCAGAATGAGAAGACAATGAGGACCATGTGTATGAAGTCTACGTTACCAACCAGCTCCATTGAGAATCCAGCAGTTAACTTGGTTAGCCATCATCCTCATGGTCTCGCGCCTTTGCCTCGCTGTCGAGTACGCCAGCATCCTCTGGCACATCCGAAAGTACAAGAAGCATATGCTGCCGATGTTGATGCAGATAGGTATGAACTTTGTCATATCCATCATCTATCTCGGCATCACATTCCGCTTCAGGGAGGGCAACAGCAGCGTCTTCGTCACGTGGTATGTTCTGGCTGGTATCGAGGTCTTCCTCACGTTTGCGTTTGCGTACATCTGGCCGGTTCTCAGCTTCAAGGACACTCACTTGATGAAGCGCATGGGTCTTTTGACTGTCATTATTCTGGGTGACGGAATCATTGTCATTGCCAAGAGTGTTGTGACCATTGTCGAGAGTCACGATGCATGGGGTAAGCTTTATCCTTCCTTCACGCGACAAGGACCTGGAACTAACCATGAGCAGACTCGCAAACCATCGGAATCGTCACCGCTGCCTCGGTTACAGTCTACGCTGTGTTCCTCATCTACTTCGACTGGATGAAGAATCCCTACCTTCCTCACCTTCGCCAGCAGCTCTGGACCATCCTCCACTTTCCTTTCCACCTGGCTCTGGTCCTCTTCATGCAGGGCTTCACCCAATTCGTCATCTGGGCCAAGATCATCGACATCCTGGGCCACCTCACCTTGAAGTCTGTGTTCAACGACATCCACGTACTTGCCAAGTCGACCACGGATAGCATCGTGAAAGACCTGACTAAGATGGCCAGCGACTACTTCGAGCTCTACCCAGCCAAATACCAATCGACTTGGACAACAGTTGACGAAGCCCTGGCCAACATCACAACTATCGATGACGACTTCTGGCCGCAGTTCGCCAAGTATGCCGAATCACTTCAGGACAAGGACCTCCCTGATCCGGACAACTTCACCACATTTGCCGAAGCTTTCTACGGAATCACCTACTCGATGGAGAATTCCCTGCTCCAGACCTTTGGAATTGACCTTGTGGAGGAAGTCTCCGAGGAGAACGAACATATTGGTGTGGAACAGAGTGCTGGCGGTCTCGAAGCCCAGGTCAACGAGCAGACCTGGGTGCGCTTTGAGCTTGTTGTAAGCCTATCCCTGGATTCCTTACAACCACATTACCTTCTTGACTGACTCATCGGACAGTTTCAATATGCCTACATTTCTGCCGGCATTACCCTAATCCTTATGGTCCTTCTCGCCGTCATCTCGCGCACTACCCCCTGGAGCAAGTGGGCTATCATCCGCCACGCCCTGTTCACCCTCCTCGGCCTCGGCATGAGCCTTGTCGCCCTCCTCAACTACCATGGAGAAGATGCGGTTGCCTTCCAGAAGAGCGCCTGGATGCTGCCCACTATCACCATCGTCTGGCTTCTCGTTCTTGTCCTCACTCACCTCCGTAACCCGCCACCCCTATTCTTCAGTGGTAGCCACTCCTTCTGGAGCAAGGAAAGGAACCAGCCAAAGTACGACTACGTTATGCCATCGGGGGGTCAGACAGAATATAGGGGCGCGTCTCATTCCCAAGATGTCTCCCAGGTTTAATAAAATTTGCCCAGGAGGGTATCATGAA
Source organism: Fusarium buxicola (assembly GCA_014899095.1). Taxonomy (NCBI): domain Eukaryota; kingdom Fungi; phylum Ascomycota; class Sordariomycetes; order Hypocreales; family Nectriaceae; genus Fusarium; species Fusarium buxicola. The sequence continues at coordinate 33,995 of JAAVUK010000767.1, forward strand.
GAAGACCCCCGTCCTCCAAGAACGTTCTTTACTCTTTGCCTCGTCAAGCATGCATACATGTATAAATACTCACTGGAATAGCATGCGTCAGCTTCAGGTGTACAAGGTTATCCTATAGTAGCGAGGCCTAAGAGTGGTCGTTGACAGTCTTGCCATACTTCCGAGGCTAGCTTAATCAATCTGGGTTGTGCTTAATCCTTGGGTTTCCATCCATTCTTTTCGTTGAAAATGCACTGCTAGAGTAATACTTCATCCAAATTATCCCCCCTGGCAGCCGCATCTCTTAAACCCGAGGCGTCCCTTCTACGTCCATGATACACGCATACAGCAGCTCCGCCACTGGCATGCCTCTGGTTGGCTGGACACATAGGGCTGTTGGGAAAATGCTCAGGAACTTGAAACTCGAATGCAGAAGCCTGTTCAAAAAGACCTCGATGGATGGGCTTCTTGGGCGTCTGTTCCCACCACTCGCGCGTTTGCGGAGTGAAGCTTCTACGGCGAGCGGCCTGGTGAGAGTTGCGCCTCGAATAAAGCCCAGGCGGGAAGGACAGAGGCTCGTCTTCCGAGGGAGGCACCATTTCCGTGAAGAATGAACGTGGTCGACCACTTACAGTGTCTTCGGCCAGAGGCGGAGTCTTCACACGGACTGCTTCCTGTATAGGGCAATATCATTAGCAATGTTGTAGGCTTGGAGCAAAGTGAGAGACGTACCCCTCCAGGAAACTGGTCATTGACACAGTCAACGCGCACTGCTTCGGTGTTAGTTGTCATTCATCCAGGCAGTAGAGCTGAGTGATAAAAACATACAAGGAGAAGCACATGTTGAAAGTGGCGTAGAAGGAGGAGTCTCACCTTTGAGTATCTCTCTCACAGAACTAGCCACGCTGCTGAAGGAATCCCCCGATTCTTTTCGAACCCATGGTGCTCTGCCGAAGAGTTTTCGTCGCAGCTTGGTTTTTCCAAACTCATCCTTGAGCCATGTCCGTGTCTTGGTGACTTGATGAACACTATGGTAGTTCCCGGTCCTATCCATGGAGGATTGAAGGCGTTCATACTCGGGGATTGGAGGGCATGCGCATCGCTGTCATGGTCAGTCTGCATCTCTAGGCTTGGTAACTGCTCCAGGTTTACCTCCTTGCGCGCTTTAAAACTCAGCTTTGATTCAATGCTTCTCTTTGCTTTGCCGTATAGTCCTTTAGGGCTCGGGGGTGAAGAAGGTGGTGTGCTCGATTTTTGAACCGTTCCAGCGGTGCTCATTGGCGAAATAGAGCCCATGCTGTTCATACTGGGAGACATTGAGCGAGAATCTTGAGCCCGATCAGACAGCCGGGCCATAGAAGGATGTTGTAATGAGAGAACATGAGCCGACTCGGATATAAACGGACTGCAGGGCGGCCTTGGATGTTGTTGTTCGAAGGGCTTGAAGTTGGATGGCGCGGATAGCGATGTCAATGGCGATGCAAACGATATATCTCGAAGATCGGTTTCACTGGCGGATTTCGTCGATCGATTGCGCCATTTCCAGAAACTCTTGCCAGAGTTGCTCTTCCGTTGTACCATGATCTGGCGCTCTGCCCAGTAGCCCTCTGGGAACCAGACCTACTCGAACCCATCGTGAGGAGGGCGCGGGGGGTCCACGCCAAAGCCCGATGAGACAGAAGGACAACCGGTTGGACGAGGCGCGGTACTCGTCAAAGGCTGAGAGTTTGCAAATACGTGATCTGGCATTGAAGGAAGACTCGGCTGGTGCTTGATTGAGCCTTCGAACCTCGGTGCTGGAAATGAAATAGATACGAACGGAGGAGGCGTCCGGGATCGGAAAGGAAGATTGAAATAGCTAAACTGCTGTCAGACTCTCTCATTGCGCCTTGGTAAGTAAGGCGATCGTACTTGTTATCGTTCGCATCAAGGTGTTTATTTATTGGCAACGATGTGTCCGATAACGACGTGGCTGCCGCCGACATAATGAAGATGACGGCTGGTCAGAATAGGCGAGAGGACGGCTTAGGTTGAATAGGTAACATTTGTTAGAGGTTCCAGAACTGAGGTGAACCACGAGCATGTAGGTTGTTGTAGATGTGCGGAGATGGGAGGAACTGAAGGTTACGAAGATTCAGCTAAGTCAGGGAGTCGCTTAATTGAAGTCGGAAGGTACCGTAACTGTCACATCATTCCTTCCGTCCCATCTGGGAATTATCCCGAGATACCAAATCAACCTCATTGTACCTGTTCAAGGCCCTCTGTGTATGGCTGAGGCAAGTAACAGAAGAGTTGGGTAATGAAATTCATACATAATTGGTATCGAAATGGGCTACCCCGTCTCCAACAGAGTCAAATCTATCTCAACTCAAGTCGAACCAGCTTGAAACCATTCCATGCGCCGGACGCCATGTTTGTCTTGATTCATTAGAAAAGGCATTGGTCAATGAGGCTTTACTTGGATTGCATCAGTCAATGAGCATTGTGTCATCACCGTCCAGCGCCGGTCCTTGCGGCTCAAGCGGCACCCCGCGGCCTCTTCCAGCCAGCAACTCTCTTCTCACCTCCGGACCGATGGCCGAGTGACCGTGCGTCAAGAGGAGATCTAGCAGTGCCTCACGCTGGTCTTCTGTCACATCACCCTTGTATCGTTGGGCAAATGCAAGCAGACTCTGGTGCCAGATGACGGGCAGCTTGGTCCTAGCGTCTCCCTCACTCGTCAGACCCGCCATGGCATCACCATCCTGAACAGAGGCCGGGTCGACACTGCGGAACCGTAGGAAATGGAAGACCAGAGCGTCAATAACCTGGAAGGGAAGCGCGTACTTCTTCTCGAGAAGTGCCTTGATGAATATGTTGGTAGCGCCTCCGCCCTCCGTGCCATGCGACGCCTCCTGAGCGGCAATATCGCACAGGCCCTTGAGAGCTGCAGCAGAGTGTAGGACAGGAATGGAGACTCTGACCAGTACGGCGGAAATAATATGGGCTTCTCGCAGGGTGCACGTCCCGCTGCCGACGAGAGGGAACAAGAAGCCCTTGAAGAAAGCGGCCGGCTTGTAGAGGGCCTTCTTGAGAGAATTGAATAAGTGAACGTTGAGCTTCTTGGTCTCGTAGATATCCTCGCGGACACGGTCGAGGATAACCATCTCTAGGAATCGCTGAACCACGTGGGGCTTGCTTGAGACAAAGATCCTTGTCGCCTGGTAACAAGCGTTTGTAGACCAGCTATCGGGCTTGGTAACGTCGAGGATATCCTCCCAATGGGGGATCGTAGGAAGGATCTTGAAGGGCTTGGGTAGGGGACCAGATTTGTATCGAGAAAGAATTTGTCCGACCCTGGATCTATTAGCATTTGCTCTCTGCCATAATGTGACTTCTCGACTCACTTGGTGTAAACTTCGATAACTTTGGGAGGGAGTTCGTATTCATCATCGGGGGGACCCAGGTTGTTCTCTCGTCTCGCCTGTGCTGCTTCGTGGGCGGCAATCTTCTCCAGGATCAGGTCCGCGAGGTTGACGCTCTCGCCCTGCTCTTCTCCTGTAGGCTTGAGGTCCCAGCCGTGCTTCAGCAGATCGTCCTCCTCGTCAGGCATGAACTTTTTGTACATGTCGAGGTCATTGGGGTCGACCTCGATCTCCTCCACAACCTCATCGTCGTCGCCCCAGACCTCGTCATCATCGTAGACTTTGTTTTCGTCCTCGACCTCGTCGTCAAACCGCGAGTCGAAGCCGAAGGTATCAACGGTAGGTTTTTGAACAGCTTTCCCGGCGTTCTCCTCCTCGGCTAATTCACGACCAATCCTAAGAATAGTCCTAGAAGCGCGATCGTCGACAAAATTTTCCTCCTCATTGTCGTTGGCCTTTGATCGCTTCTTCGAAGGCCTGTTTTTAAGTACACCAGTGGCTGTGATATCGTCCTCGAGAGGATTATGGCGCCGCGTTTGCCGCGTGGCAGCGGGAGTCGTAGCCTTGGGCATTTTGGACGTATCGACTTGAGATGGGATGGCAAACACAATGTGGGCTTGGAGTAGCCGACAGGCAGAATAGAATTTCAAAAAATTGTCTTATCGATAAGTACCCCTCTGTTGGGCAGTGTGAGGCAACCACGGCGGACCGACGGTCACGTGATGGTCCCCTCGGCACAACCTCAAAGATCCACGCTTAATAAACATGACTGTTCATCGCAATGGTACAGATCTTTATCGTGGTCTGCTTTCAACCCGTCCAATCGATTCCTGTTACTGCCTTGAGTAGTCGTCAAAGTCTACCGGTAAACGTACGCTACATAACAGAGCACGATATATCTATCCCATGAGCAGTCAGACGGCTCCGAGCTCCACGTAGGTCACGTGAACCCCCCCGTACCTTCCATAAAGAAACCGTGAGATCCTGCTTAAAGTCTTTAACGACGTGTCGCGATCGGAATCTCCTAATTTTTTTTATTAAAGAACTGCTATTATATGCCAGTTCAAGTAGATGATAAATTATTGCCGCTTTCCTCTCTATTGGGATTGGACTGAACCCCTGTCGTGATCGACTTGGAGCCGTATGACTGCTCATGGGATAGTGTTGAGAGTACTCCTCCGCCCAGGACGAATGTGTGCGACCAGTTTAGCTCCCCGAGTAGATCGAGCATAATCAACAGTACAACTACAATCAGGTGGCAGCTAAGTATACGTATTCGTTATTGCAGTATATCACAGAACTGATAGTCTGGTGTGTCCGCTGGAAGGACGTGAGCATGATGACAGAACTTAAAGTCATAGAAGGCAACATGCTGGAATAAAGAGCGCGAGGCCGAGATCTAATGCAAAGGTAAAGATTCTTGGCGTGGTCGGAAAAATACCGGAGCCCGTGGAGCTCGAAAGACTCGCGGAGCTCGAAGGACTTGTGCCATGGTGATAGACATTCTGCATAGGAATGGTTGACCAAATAAAGTTCGACGAGATGAGAGAATGAGAAGTGCGTCGCGAGTATATATGTCGTGAACCAAGGTCAGCAAGGTTTAAAGCTAAGATATAGCGAAGCCAAGATACAAAGATGGAATATTGTTATAAGATGAGCACAAGGGAGGTATAAGAAAAGTAAAGTTTTCAAAGCTGATATCCAGGCTAGTAGGAGACAAAAATACTGGAAAACAGAGATTGATGCCTTTAAAACTATATTAGTTTAGGAAGAGGAGACCTTAGCACTATCACAAGGCAATTAATTATACTATTGTAGGATTTGAAACTGACCTGAGACTTATAATAGTTTGGCAGGCCCTTTCTTCCTACACTTACGTTTTAGAGGAGGCCGAGGCATGAGGGCTATTCCTGTAATTTTTATCGACCGCGGGCCAGGTTTCTGCCCCGCCACCATGATGACACGAGAGACCCTTAGAAATTTCACCCTGTGGGTCCCGCTGGAAAGTCACCCACCTTGCCCGCTGAAGCAGCGATGACTTCAGGCGTCTGCCCCACTATCAAAATGCCCCTCCAAATTCATCGCCATCTGCAAAAAATCGCCTTCTACCACACATCCCAGACACAAGCAATATGCCAACGGAGTTAGAAGAAGTATGTGGCTTTCAGACTATCAACGTCACTTATATGTAATCACTCGCTGACGATTGCGCTCGCAGCTCGTGGGCTTCATCGCCCATCCTCACCCTCAAATTCGACAGGTTGCCATCGAGAACTTGGTTCCCTACTCAACTGCGGAACCCAACATCTTCAAGGCTTCACAACTTCAGCCTGTCAAGAACCTTAAGATCCTAATTCGAGATCATCCCGTGAGTTGAACCCGCTATGAGACTGAAGGGGAGGGCTGGTGGTTAATGGAATTCTGCAGAAAATATCCGAGCATGCTGTGACTATTCTAGTTAACCTGTCCGGCGACCTGGAGGTCCTCGAGAATCTAGCAACAGACGAAAAGTTTCTAGATGTCGTATTCCAGCGGATAGTGGTAAGTCTGAAACTACGATATCATAAAGACATGAACATCTACTAACCCATACAGAATCCTGAGGAGCCCAACGCCAACTTTCTTGCCATGCTTCTCGCCAACCTCACCAAGTGGGATAGCTTCAAAGACTTTCTCAAAAGAAAGCAGCAGGCTCCTGAGGAACTGGGCTCAGACGATATCGTCCTAAACCAGCTGATGGATCTATTTGTAAAGGGCCAGGACGGCTCCTACAACAAGAATGCAGATTTCGACTATCTAGCTTACGTCTTCGCCGACCTCGCCAAGCACGCTGATATTCGGAAGCACTTCCTCGAGGCACAAAAGTATGACAATGTCATCCCCCTCACAAAGCTCAAGGTCTTCACTGAGCACGAGTCCGACATCCGGCGCAAGGGCGTCGCCAGCACAATCAAAAACGTCGCTTTCGAGATCTCCTCACACCCCTCATTCCTCTCCGAGGACGAGATTGATATCCTACCCTACATCCTGCTCCCCATCATGGGTAACGAAGAGTACGATGTCGACGAGACCATGGACATGCTGCCAGACTTGCAGCTGCTATCGCCGGATAAGAAGCGCGATCCAGACAACCAAAACATCCAGACGCACGTTGAGACCATAACACTATTGACGACAACGCGGGAGGGACGTGATCTCATGCGCCGTGTCAAGGTGTATCCTGTCGTCCGCGAGACGCACTTGCGAGTCGCGGATGAGGGTGTTCAGGAGGCTTGTGAGCGGCTGGTTCAGGTTCTGGCCCGCGATGAGGCAGACGAGGGCAAGGCGGATGAAGGCACGGCTCAAAGTGCCAATGGGCGAGTCCAGGAAGTTGAAGTTGAAGATGAAGATGAAGATGAAGATGATCAGCTCGTAGAGGTTTAAGTGGACTTCTTCATTAAGATCGACGGTGAACGGGCTGTTCCTCATGCCTATGATGAATTTGGGCGCCGTGGGTCCACGAGGCACTGGACTTACCAAAAGGTCAAACCAGATACAAAACAGGTGGGATGTATGGCACGACCAAAGTCGTGTCGGATATTATTGGATATACTCAAAAGTAACGTATATAGACTTTGAACGCTTGTGAAAGAAGGAGTGCTATTCGTCCATCAGTCTTTCCAAAGAGCCATTGCCACTATAATGTTATTCTCGTGTAAAAGGAATGTCCGGCGCCCTGTTCTGATATATCCCAAGTTTGATTCAAATGTCCACCAGTCATGATAAATTTCCCGTACCCAAACGCCGCTGAGCTATCAACAATGCAATTATCTACTTCTGCTTGCCCATGTCTTCCTCGCTTTCAACAAACATACTCTTCCTCGTTGGACTCGCCGACGCCCTCGCGGTGAGGTAGTCCTCGCCGGGACTCTCCTCAGCGGTAGGCGGGGACACGACAGGTGGCGACACAGATGTCGGGTCCAAAGGCGGCGAAGGTAGCATCTCCGTGCCCGGTGATGGTGACGGTAATTGATCAATGTCACTCCTGGGGCTAACAGGACCACTCCCGATATTACGGAGTTGCGAAGCATCCCCTTCTGACACGCCCGATATGTCAGAGGTTATGCGGGAACGGCCTGCCGTCGGAGAGTCGGGGGTTGAGACTTGTTGGCCCGTGGACCGCGAGACAGTGCTCGCGTGTTCTACCCCCATTGAGTAAGAACTGTAGGAAGGAGTGGTTACAGAGCGTGACTTTTTGCCAGGAGCGAAATGAGAGTGCTTTTCTATAATTTCGATAGGCGAGAGGCCAGTATCATGAAGCTCAGTCGGTCGTGACGTGTCTGACTTTGTTAGCATGTGGCGAATCTCTTTAGGAAAGGGACACGACTTACCAGGCATCTCGTGGATTTGAGTATCTGCCACCTCAGCGGGAGAGCCAGGAGAAGCAGGTGTCTCAGCATACAAGGGGATTGAGCCAACAGCCCCCGCCCTAGCTGCTTCCTTCATCTCGGGACTCGTGGGCGTTTCATCAGATGATGTGACTGTTGGCGCCTTTTCCGCGTGTTGGCCCCTTATCCATGACCGGATGCGTGAGCCTGGGTCTTCGGTACCATAGTCGCTGGAGCGGTTCTTGAATATCTTGCGACGACGCCAGAGGCAAAACACGACGAGAACGCCAGTGACCAACATCAGTCCAAGGACAACACCCAAAACTGGCGGCACCCACTTCGGAAGACTGGAGCCACCTTTGTTGTTTTTCTCGTCGCCATCGTCGTTGCCACCAAGATCAGGCCGCCCTGTGGAAGATGCCTTTGCATACGGCCAGTACTTTTTGATCTTGTCCTCGTCATATTCAGTGTCGAAAACTTTTCCGAGTGCAGAGGTGGCCCAGCCGTCTGCAGGCGCGGTGGCTGTTGCGCTGCCGATGGCATCTCCTCCAATCTTGGACTGGATCTTCTCGTGAACGCCATAGTGGTTGCTATACTCGGCCGGGTCGTATCCATCCATCCACTCTCCACTGGTAACGTTGAAGTTCACTACTGGGCCTTTGTCAAGACAGGTGATGGCAGCACCAGCCTGAGATGTGTAACCACCAAAGACCATCATCTGGTCAGGGTATGGCATGAAGCACTTGTGGCCGGCGCGAGCATGGATTGGCTTTCCTTCGTTGATCTTGGTCCACGTAAAGGACGGGAGGGAGAGGGCCCAGACTTCATCACTAAAGGCATCCTTCGGATGAATACCGTCAAATCCACCATAGTAATAGATGTTGAAGCTTGAACGATCTGAAGCTGGAGCGACCACCGCGCAGCCACGTGTTAGGGCAGTTGGTCCGGCCTCGGTTTCCTGCTTATACCACTTGTTGTTCGCAATGTCGTAGACATCAATTATCTGCATGAACTCGGGGCTTTCTTTTTCCTATAACGAAAAGTTCAGCGTTGGCTTACGTGCAATGGCTCGTCGTGGAATTCTCTTGGTGACTTACACTTGCTTTCTCGTCCGCCGACCTGTGACTCCGCCCGGCCCATTCGGGATACACAACGCCGCCCAGCACGACGAGAATGCCCTTCTTTCCCACGGGAACCCAGACGACCTCTGGGTTGGCGCGTCCTTTGACACTTGGGGGGAGGGTTTTATTGGTCCATGTCTCTGAGAACTGCTCCTCCATGTTGAGAGTGATTAGAGTGTTGGAAACGTTGGTGGCCTTGGCGTTCACATCGTTGGTAAAGAAGGGCCCGCTCGTTGGCGACTTCAGCCCGGAAAAGTACCAGGCCAAGTTTTCTGACGGCGCGTTTGCTGCTCCTCCGTAGGCAATGTATCGAGTGACGTCTTTGTCAAGCTTAGGATCATCAAAGCCCGGATTCCACGTAGGCTTATCCGGACCATACTGATAGGCCTGATAACTCAAGACTTCATCCTTCTCGGGAGTATCGTAAATTTCATCGTTCTTTAATAGATCACCCCCGTAAAGAAAGAATTGTGCATCGTTTCCGAGCAGAGCGCCGTCGACATAGTTCGGCGCGGCGCCATTACCATTTCCCGAACCTCCACGAGCCTTGGTCAGGGTTTTGTCGAGAAGGATCCCAGTTACATTGGTGGTCGAGTTAAAAGGGGTGCTCAAGTTATAGTTGAGGATGATACCGCCATTGTTGCCTTTGAGGGTTAGCCCTCATGGATTGAAAATATGAGAGACAACGTACCGTTATCAATAGCTCTGCCTGTTGTTCCATCGTCCAGACGAGGCAGCCAGTAGATATTGCCGCCATCCAGATACACCATGTCCCGGATCAGGATAGCTACTCGCACGTTAGAGAGCCTTCAAAATACGAAGAGCCTTCTTACCTCTTGGTTGAATCCAGGTACAGATCTCGGTGCTGATTTGGTTCTCCTCCCAGACTGAAAGCTGAGCGACGGCAGGGCCTACGGCCACAGCCAGCAACGCCCAAGATGCAGCGTACCCACGCATTGTGACTGCGATCAGGACAGTTTTCAGATACTGTCGTCCAGCGCAGGCGTTTGAGAGAGATATTAACTGCAGGAAAATGCTAGTGGATCATGGCTGTCCTCTACCCAATGTTCTCCTCTCCAAATGTCCGCGCCGGCTTGAGATGCGGAAGGCGGCCGGGTGTCGGCCGAGAAAGGCGAACCAAGGCCCCACGGTCGATGCAAAGTCTACTTCAGGAAGGTAGGTATCTATCGAACAAAGAAGGTTCTCCAGGTCTAGAATCAAAGACCGCAGAGGTGTCAAAGTGCCTTGAGTCTAGGCAGGGCGTAATCCGTATGGCAAGGACCGCGAGTCGTGCGAGGTTCACCAGAGGGAGGAATGTCAAGAAGGCCGTCGCGCAACGGACCCAAAAGGGTTGTAAGACTCGATAGGAGGACCCAGCGGGAGAGAGTTGGCCCCTCAAGCATAAGGATTTGCCACTCCAACGGCTGGGAGATCGGAAAGAATGGGAGATAGGGCTGAGAAGATCAGCTGTTGTTCCATACTCCAGCAAGAGCACACCCACTTACTTGGTTGCCAGTGTACGAGATGCATGGGAGGCCAGGCTGCTGCTGGCCCATGCCATCCTTTCCCCCCATGCATCGGAGCGAGACGCTACTTTGGGCAAAGGTGTTGCGAGTATGTGGTATCATCAGCCATTGGCCATCCATGTTGCGGCCACGACTGGAGGCTGGTACATTTTTTTGGGGTGGGACAACTTTACGATGGGGATAAGACCCACGTCATTAGGTAGGTACTCAGCCTCAACTGTCTGGAGCCTGATATCCTATTACCAGCCAGCCGGTGAAAGTGCAGCATGGGGTACTGTAGCAGTCGAGGAACCGAAGACTTTCGCCCACGGGAACCGTGAGAATTTCAACCGATGGTGCCATGTGGATATGTCTAAAAGAGCGCTGACCTCAGACTCTTCAGACCCTCATGGTGTCGCTTCGTATCACAACTTGGACCCAGGTCAGTCTAGACACATGGCAATGCCCCGGAAAGAAGAGTCTCAGAAAAGAGCGGGCCTCGTGCTGACCGACAACGGTAGAGGAAATGGATGGACAGCCAAGACCCAAGGGCGGAGGGTAGCGGCTGAAGGCTCGACAAGCCGACAATAGCTCCCGGTTATCCTCCTATTGTGACTGTGAACGGCAGCCACAGCCGCCATGTGGTCCGGGCTTTTAGACTGATGGCTGATATCTCAGCGATCTGGTGATTGAAGCTGAGAGGGAGTCAAGAAGGCTGTTGCGAGGTGCTGAACGGCAACGCATGGAAGACAGAAACGGTGATAAATGGCGACAATCAAAACGGTGGCACGGAGATGACCGGATGGATCAGTTAAGACTTACCCATCTTGCACGTCTTGGAAATTGTAAGACTAGCAAACATCCAAAAGTTCCATTACCGATCGAGGCCGGATAAACAAACAACAAGGCTGGGCTGGGCTTGGCTGCCTTGACCGGGTTTGGCTGACATGGGGGTCGATCTCACCATCCCTGCCAGAAATAAGCACGGCACATGGTTGAGAGACGCCCGGTGATGGCGGAGGAACAATGCAATGGAACAGATTTAGCCCCCAACAGCAGCACCCTCCGCAAATCAAAGGAACAAACGTCGAATTGGGTATCATCGTGCGATGACGAGTACAGGGATTGGCACAAATGGAGGGTGCGCTGGCAGCCTCCCGTGCCTCTCCGCAGCACTTCGGACGCAGCACATCGAGGCCCCCGCAGTGAATGGACAGACAAAAGTCGCGCACAAGACCGAGGTCGTGCCTTGAGGAGGCAAGACGATGCAAGGGGGGCAATTGGCGAATGGAGAGTAGCTGGGGAGACGAAGAAACCCCAACTTGGAGAATCAATAAGTTAGACATCGCGAAGGGCCACCAGGGAGTCGGGTTCAGTTCCCACGACTTTGATATGGCTCCCGTCTGATTCATTGCGGCTCAGTGGGGACAACAGTAAGCTTTAGTGGCTACACGCCGGGTTTAGTGAGAAGCTACGCCGCTTCCACAGGGCTGGGCCGCAGTCAGATTCCGCCCTGGATTGGATCGCTTTGTCGCATCTCGGCCAATGACACACACAGCAGAAGGCCCTGGCGGACAGCCTGTGGCAGTACGTACCTAGCTGCCCGCCGCTAGTCCAGGACAGTGAGAGCCTACCTCGCTCGCTTCTCCACTTCTTCCTCACCTCCATGATTCCAGGGCCCACGGCTCTACAGTCCTCCTCCTCCTCCACCACCACCACGTTATGCACATCGAGGCTTGTCCGCTGGCTCATCGTAAAGCCGCCAACGCCTCCAAAGCATCTCGTGGATCGCTCACAGCCTATGCCTTGCCCACAGCTGAGCTGGGGCTGCCAGGTTTGCGAGTTCCACACGAGACGTCATGAATCTTTCTTATCCAACATCTTGTGCCGTCCTCAAAACCAAGATGCCTCTCGTGGGCCACATCATCAGTGGCTTTCTGCTGAACGACATGGTTGGCAGAAGTTAATGTCTATTCTTGTTTCAAAGCTTCCCGCTTCCGCAATGTCACCGCCAGAGCTCGACTCGCCCGTCCCGGAATTCAGGCTGAGTCGGCTCTGAGGATGCATCCGATCACTTCTCAATCAACTCTATTCTCCGACGGATGTCAGATCGCAATGTGCTCACAGGCCCGCTGGAAAAGGTGGCCTAGGGGGCCCCGTCGGCCTGTTGCAGCGGCCGCGTTGTCAGAAGCAGCTATGCTTAGAGTTGTGATGTGATGTGACGGTGTCACTTCTCCGCCGTTTCTCGGCCCTGGCTTTGCGGTGTTGCCGAGCCTGAACTTACTTGCCTCTCCAACGTCAATGCAGCAACGGGACAAGGCCCCTGTCCAAGTGGACCTCTCTTCTCCTTCTGACTTGGGATCGCCTACAAGGCCGTGCTGCTTGCTGATTCTAGGCATATCGTACGTGCGCCGTTTAGACCCTAGTCCCCTAGCCATGCTCACTGCATGCATGTACGATGTGCTCTAAATGCATTGTTGCTCGAGTTGTTCCTCAAGACAAGCGCTCTCGGGCAAGGTACTCCGTGCCGACAAAGTCATCCTGAACATTTAGCCCCATGTTGCCTTTACACCCGCTCAAGGGATCTTTGTCATGTTCCTAGCCCTTTGTCCCAAGTCATCTTCTCCGCGGTGTCCTGCCCTTGTCAAGCTTGGGGGCTCTGTAGATTGAGCTGACGCTTGGCCGGTCGTGTTTAATTACTTGCTCCTCTTTAACACCGCGTTGGGGCCCTGGTAAACCGGAACTTCCATATCATCAATCCGCATCCCGGTTGCCTCCTCACCCACTTCTTCTGTGTGAACACGCCGGAGTGGCTTGTAAAAGAGGAAATTAACACCAAGTGCGGATATCGATGCAAGTGGTGCCAGTCAGTTGCATCACCGACACCTGGCAAGGCTCTCTCGCCCAGCCCCTTGGTCCAACCCTCAGCCCGACCTGTCTGCCCTATATCATATGTCCGTCGCGGTATATTGACCCAGCGATTTGCTTTCTCTACCTCCTCGTGGTCAGTTCTAATACATTGGATAAAAAGATCTAAGCCAAGACTTTCGTTTGCCCATCACTTTCGCTAGTTGGCTTCCAGCAAGTTTGGCGCTGCTGTTCACTCACTCGCCTGTATAGAGGCAACCGCCTGTCATGCGTTTCTTGTTGATGCTTGGAGCCCTGGGCGCTGCAGCAGCTGATCTTCCAGTCCACAATGGCCGAAACGTGCTGCACCGCAGGAGTGACTCGGCAACGGTCGACCCAACCGTGGTAATTGACAATCCAACGCCTGTTAATGCCGGGTATGCTGCCAGCTCCAACGTTCAGACTTCGGCAGCAGATGCTGAGGATACCGGCTATGATGTCAACACCGACTATAACGCTGCGACGGTGCCGACAACGTCTGAAGTTATCTCTTCGGCGCCGAGTGGGGGTTACGGAAACGACACCCCCGAGAGCACAACAACATCAGTTCTCATCGAGTTCAGCACGTACGAGGTTATGGACCCCAAATGCGGGTGCCCAGTGACCAAAACTAGCATGGTAACGTCAACCTCAGTTTATGTACCGATAACCACAACCTCGTCTATCGAGACCACAACAGAGACCACAACTTCATCTGTCGAGACTACAACAGAGACCACAGCCTCGTCTGTCGAGACCACAACAGAGACCACAACCTCGTCTATCGAGACCATAACCTCGTCTATCGAGACCACAATAGAGACCACAACTTCATCTGTCGAGACCACAACAGAGACCACAACTTCGTCTATCGAGACCACGACAGCTGGATCTTGGTAAGCGGTTTTTTGTGCCCGTTAAAGATATATCGCTAACATATGCAAAGCAACGCGGAGACAGTGTACATTACTGTTACTGATTGCGGTTATCCTGTTGAGAAGACGGTGACCGTTACCACAAGACTGCCAGGAACAACTGTGAGAGAACCTGGAACGACTGTTACCACAAGGCTGCCAGGAACAACTGTGAGAGAGCCTGGAACGACTGTTACCACAAGGCTGCCAGGAACAACTGTGAGAGAACCTGGAACGACTGTTATCACAAGGCTGCCAGGAACCACTGTCAGGGAGCCTGGATCGACGGTTACCGTGCCTGGAACAACCGTCACGGAGGCTGGGAAAACGGTTACGGAACCTAACAAGACGATCACAGAGTCCGGCAAGACAGTTACTCAGCCTGGAAGCACTATCACAGAGCCAGGCATAACAGTCACTGACATAACTACCATTCCTGGGAGAACAGTCACCATCACTGAAGATGGTGAGGACGAGACCGTGACCGTACCTGGCAAAGATAGGACCATTGTTCAACCGGGTGAAGACAGAACAGTGATCGTTCCTGGTCAGGAGAGAACCGTCACCTTGCCCGGCCAGCGAACGGTGGTTACAGTTTCTGGCAATGAGCAGACTGTCACTCTTCCCGGTGAACGGACTGTGGTGACTGCACCGGGAGAACGGGAAACAGTGACAAAGGCTGGCAAGGTTACCTCACTACCTGGCGAAACTGTGGTGTCAGTCATCACACAGCGGCTACCTGCAGATACTATTACAGTTACCAGGGACGGCGAGACCATTGTTTCGGTGGTTCCGGGCCCAACAAGCGTTTACACCACCACATTGACGCTCGGTCAAACTGTGGTGGCCCCCCCAGCTACGGTCACTGTGTCAGCAAGATTCGATGTCACTCTATGCCCGAAGCCTACAGGCAGGTCCGCACCGCTGGACCCCAAGTCGAATCTTACCTTTGGCTGCAGGCCTGGCTACGTCTGCAATCCTCCCAAGCCTGCGTGGTGCAACTTCTGGGCTGAGCCACCGTCGGAAGACTATCTGTGTGAGCCGCAGTACTGTATCCCCGCTCCTCCGGTCAAGAAGGTCAAGTGGCACAAGGGCAAGACCGGTTATTACCCGCCGTCATTTGGCTACTTCAACCTGAATCCGGAAGCATTCGGTCTTTCCTACGACATTTTCGAAAAACAAGTCGTAGAGAAGTTCGAGGATGGCAAGTTTACCACTTTCTCAACTGGCAACTGGGCTTCTCAGGCGACCTTGAGTGACTGGCCCCGTACCACAACTTCGGTGGCAGAGTCCTACGACCATATCCCCAGCAACAAGCATCGGCGTGGAATGCACATGTTTGGAAAGCGGGACGTCACTCCCGCGGTTTGTTACGATGACTGCGATGGTGCTTACAAGATCGCTCTCTCAACCGGAAAGTCGGACAAACTTTGCAAGTCGGGCTCTTCATTCCGAGGCAGCTACGACATATGCCAGACATGTATCTCTGACAACAAGGACAGCACCAAGAACACTGTCAAAGAATATGTTGAGCCACAATTCTCTCAGTACATTGACTACTGCGATGGAAAGGATACCTCGTCTGTTACCACGACCGATTCTGGGCCTGAGTCCCAGGTCACTGACGAGGCCACTGTAGAGACAACAAGCCAGGTTGAGACCAGCGATGACGGGTTCACTGCTCTTAAGACAACTGCTGAGGTTACAACAACCGAAGAGTCCGAGCCGGAATCAACCACAGAGGATGCTGAGCCTGAGTCGACTACCAACAAGCCTGAGCTTACCTCCACCGAGGCAGATCCAACCACCGAGGAGCCTGAACCTACTTCCACAGTGGCAGAACAAACAACTGAAGAACCTGAGTCGATTACAGAAGCAGTCACAGAGACCACTACAAATGAGCCGGAACCTACCTCAACTAAGGCAGATGAGACCACAGACACGCCAGAGCCTACTACAGAGGCTTTAGAGCCTACCTCGACTGGGGTTCAGCTAACTACAAATGAGGCTGGGTCGACTACAGAGGAGTCACAGCCAAGCAGCACTGTAGCGTCCGATGAGGAATCTTCGGCTCCCCTTGAAACTACTGAAGAGCCCACAGTTATCGAAGACCCCACAGGAACGGCAGACGAGACGACAGCTGAAGAGACTTCAACCAACGGGTCTGATAACTCTGAAGCTGGTGAGTCATCCACTGCGTCTGCTACTGCTACTGAGACTTCGTCCCCTGAAGACTCTGAGACTGAGGCTGATGCGGTTTCTACTGCAACAGCAACAGGAACGGGTGCTGCTGAGACGGACACAACCGAGACAGGTGCTGCTAAGACTACCATCAAGGCTACCGTTTCTCAGCCGAACGCTTCTGAGACGGACGCCACCGAAACAGAAGCCGTCGAGACAGATGCTTCCACCCCTGGAGGCAAGACTACCGACACAACTGAGTCCCAATCGCGCCTCGAGACGCGTACTTCATCTCCTCCTTCAGCGACGACGTCACCTTCCACCGTCGAAGCAGCTGCATCTCGCGTCTCTGCCAGCTTCGCGTCTTTCATCGCCCTTTTGTCGATGGCAGCGGTGCTCTTCATTTAATTTTCAACTGTTCACAACACTCCTTTACGATAATGTCTATCTGATGACGGCATGTTTATATTTATGCTTCACGGACACTCTTTACGATATATATTATGGACGGATGGATATTGCACTTTTTGGACTTTTTGGCAATGCCAAGACACTCATTTGGCGCACGGCGGGATACACATATAGAATGGGCACGGAATGATACCCTGACACTCCTTTACACTCGGGGCGGAAGCACGGATACACTTGATGGAGAGATGAAATGCGTTTGAATGTGGCAATGGATGGTCAAAATGATGGGGATTAATCAATAGGGGAGGGCATGGAATACGTGAGACTGTCGCGTGGTATGCAGTTGAAAATGTTTGTTGTCGCCGCCGCTTTGGCGAGCTAAATCTTGCGATTTTTTCACTGCTCTACGAGCCATTGAGGTTGTACAATCGCTATTGAAAGCAATCTCATTCATCATCACTATCGTCTTGACTCAAACCATATAAAGCCAGATCCTTTCACTTTCGTATCTGCTCCCGCAGCCTGGAAACTCCCTGGTCTTGATCAGCACTCTGAAGCCAGCAGCACCTTGTCCAGCACTCACCAATCACCAGAAAGCCTACTCCCGATCCATTGTTCACCAATCGCTCAGTCCCAGGCCCCTCCGCTTGTTGTCGAGAGGCTCGTCAAACATGCCCGCCTCGAGTGTTCCCAGATCTGCCATCTCTGCCGTCGACCGCCGACGGGGAAACATCAGGCTTTCCCAGAATCCCGAGATGCGCTCCGCCCTGGGCACGGGGACGATGAATGTTGTGAATGAGAGACCGAGCATTGTGTCTTTTGGTGTTGGATGATTGTCGGTACAAGGCTCTTTGGTAGAGTAGAGTAAATGGAGGAGGTTCTTGAGAAGAGTTGGTAACCAAGATGGCAAAGTGTCCCAGAAAGCTGGCTCGACACATCAGCCCTATTTATTCATGTTTCTCCATTGCCCGCGTTCCGAAGAAGCCAGGTCTTGCTTTCAGGCATCTCTGAATCAAGGCGCCTCCCGTCATATCGTGTCCCTCGACGGATCAGGAGAATGAGTCTCCTTGAGGGTCTGGCCCTCGCATGTCGGCGAATAGTGGGAGTTGACGTGCTTAGGATGGAAGTTTCGAGTGAGGGTGTAAGGGGAGATGCAGGGGAATGGACGCCTCGTGGAAGGTCGAGATGTTGGTGGCTTACCTGCTTTGGATACTGGCGAGGGCCGTAAGCTAAGATAGGGCATCGCGCTGAGGGATTGGAATGCAGATTTCAGGGCGTAAAGGCAAGCTCTTAGGAGTTCTCCGTAGTCAAAAGCAAATCGTGTTCAGAACGCCCACGGCGTGACAGTTCTTCTAGTACGTGGCGACATCTGGCGGCTTCGAGTCAATACGGTCAAAGGAGGGATGACAGATGACGCTTCAGCAAAGTAAAGTCGTTCTCATAAAAATCTAACTTCTCAAAATTCATCACGTTACGTTACAAGGCCGTCATTCCTCTTGCGGCTCATGCGCGCTGGCGTAAAGCATTCACGTCTTGGGTTTCCAATCGTCGTCATTCAATCCGTATCCCAATCCCAAGAACCCAACGTCCCCAATGTCTCCAAGTCATGTCTCATTCCACAACCAATCCCTCCAGCACGCGCATTGCTTTTGTGCCCTCACTCTCGAACTTGTTGACAATAGACTCGCACTCATGCTTCAGCTTCTTCTCAGCCTCTGAGGCATTGTGGTAGATCCAATCCTGCACCGTCATCTGCTTCTCAGGTGACGTCAAGATCTGGCCCTTCTTCAAGCACCGATCCACGCCATTCTCTTTATCCGAATTGGTCCGTGGTGATCCAAAGACGGCCTCAATGTCCAATTCAGTCCACGGCGTTGTGCTGCGGAGGCCTGCAATTACGTTGCGCTTGGATGGCGAGCCGCGTGTGGGAGTTGACACGGCCGGTGCAAGCGCAACTCGCTTCGGATTGGCGCTGGACATGGGCCTTGAAGAGGGCGGCTGGTTCTCGGCGTCAGAGGATTGGGGAGACTGAGACGGCGAGATTGCCGCTTGTCGAGCCGACGGCGCGGGGGAGATGATTCTTCCCGGCGTAGAGGGAGGATTCGCCAGGTGCGTGGAACTTGGAGGAGGTGATGAAGCCATAGGTCGTGCGGCAGGCGATGGTCGTGCTGATTCAAACGACACCACGCGAGCGGCGGCATGCTCGTCCTTCTGCTCCCCGGCGGCGTACACCTCGACGTCTTGCTGCATTCGTGTTTCCAAAGGCTGCGTGAATGGCTGCGTCGCCTCCTGCGTCTCCTCAACTTCCATCGACTTCCGTGCCTCCAGGGACTTCTTGGACGGGCGTCCTCGGCCGCGCTTGGCTGGGGCGTCACTCGACTGGCTTTCTTCGGCGCCGACAGATGCACGAGATGCCAATGATGCCTTGGAAGGGCGGCCACGGCCACGCTTCACTGGCGGCTCATCGGGAGTTTCAATCGGAGTTTCAGCTGGGGCTTCTACCAGTTCGAGTTGATCAACAGACACTTCAGAGGCCAACGATGCTTTAGACGGTCGTCCACGGCCTCGCTTGCCTGCGCTCGACCGAGCAACTGCCGACTTCTTGACAACAGTGTCTGTGCTAGCCAAGCTATCCTCGTGAACCGGCTCTTCCAAGTTCGGTTGTGGTTCTGGAAGCGTAACCTCCACTTGGTTCTCTTCAGGCTCTGGGGGTTCCTCAGGAGCAGTGTGGTCTTCTTCAATGGGCTCTGGGGTAGCCTTGGCCTTCTTTGACTTGGTCTGTTTCGATGCCTTTCGAGTTCCAGCCTTCCGTCCTTTCTTCGGAACGTGCAGCTCCTGAGACTTTAGCTCCGGCTCTGCCTCTGCCTCTGGGTCATCAACTTCCATTTCAGCCTGCAGAGCTTTAAGCTCGTCGTCAACTTCGTCATCGTCCAGTTCTGCTGGCTCCGGGTTAAACATGGCATAGTCCTGCGAATGCTGAGCGGGCTCGACCTTGGCTTCCGAGGTCTTTGGCCTCTCAGAATCAGAGTCAACTGTTTTTGCTTCATCTTCGGTATGCTGTCTTTCCAGATCGGCCTCCAGCTGACGTTCAATCTCGTCATCGTCCGGGAAGGTTCCAGGAGTTTCTTCGTAAGCTGTTGAGGATATTTCGGATATGACAGATGCCGTAGAAGCTATGCGCGTGGACGTGGTGTCGGTCTTTTTGGTCTTCTTTCGCCCTCCCTTCTTGGGGGCTGGAGCTTCAACCATCTCCACATCCTCATCATGTTCTAAAGTCGAGTCGTTCACAGCTACACTGCCACGCGTCTTTTTTGCGCGTTTTTTGAGAGCTAGAGCCTCTGAAATAGCCATGCTCGTATTCTCCATCATTGTGCTGTCTCGCTTCTTCCCTCGAGAAGGCTTGACTGGCGCGGTCTCTTCTTCGATTGGTGCCTCCACTTCTTCTACAGGCGCTTCCTTCTTGGCCTTGGTCTTCTTTCCCTTGGTGGCAGCTCCTTTCCGTGTCTTGGTCTTCTTGCTACCTTGTGTCATGGTCGAGTCAGTTGTCAGGATACTGTCTTCAGGACCGGCCATCGATTCATTGACTGAAGGTGCTTCTGAAGTCATCGTACCAACAGACTGACCAGAGAGGCGCGATGCCTTAGATGCGCGCCCAGCCTTGGTTCGACTTGTTTTCTTTGTAGATTGTGACTGATCAAGCAAGACGAAGAAAGGGCAATCGGGAGATCGGTTATAGTGCTCGTCGCTGCGCACATGTTAACGAAGGGTCAATGAACGGGTGCGCATATAACACTCACAGTGGCTTGTCACCGGGTTCCCATCCGTCAAGAGCTAGCTGACAGTAGGTGCAGGTTGCCATATCGTCCGAGTCCTCAGTCGGAGTGTACTTCCATCCAGCGTCAACCAATTGCTTAGTTTTGCACTTCCAACCTTTCTTAGAATCGTGAGGCCATCTGCCAGCAAATGTCGCTTTCCTGGCCTCCTTCATGTAGGGCTGACTGGGATCTTCCTGCGCGTAATATCCCACCTCAGCCTCGATCGCGGCGACAAGCGCCCAGCCGCACTCGGGTGCATGCTTGAGGTGCTCGATGAGGGGGTCGTCGTTGGCCTCCCATCCGTCGAGACCTTTGTGGCATAGGAAGCAGATAACATTGTCGGGGTTCTGCGGTGTGGGACTGAAGAATAGTCCAGCACGAGCGAGCTGCGTAAGATATTAGCATTGATTTCGGTCGTATCGTAAAGAAAGCGCGTACACTCGTGGGTGTAATGTTCTTGTGCGGCCAGCTCGGAGCCTTGGTACCTCTACCGTTCGCAGTAGACCCTCGCTTTTTTGCACTCTTATGAAAGGAAGCCAGACGGCTCTCATATGTGATGTATTGGTCGGTAATGTCCCCGAAAGACATGATTGTGGCGGCGATACGCGTCGAATCGCAGTAGGATGAGGGTATCTGTAGTCCAGACGCGATCCTCGCTGAAGAGAAAGCTCGAATGCAGCCGCGATGGGCAACGGCTGGGAAGGAGGAAAAAATCAACGAAATTTGTTGATCATCTCCGGTTTCGAATCCGTTTTAAAGGGTTATTGCGCGTCGCGTAGGTAGAAGTAGTGTTGAGTTGCGATGGGAAGAGCGTTGTTTGGGAGGAATTGATTGATGCTCGCAACCACACACAGGCCTGGGGTTGGGGAAAGGCTATGTGTGGGTCCAGGCGCGTTTGTTTACTTTAGTGGGTCAGCGACGTTTCCAAGTTTTGACCGCGGAGATCCAAACAGACTAGTACCTACTGTAGGTAAGTACGTCACCAATAAGTTAGAAATGGGTACCTGAGCTGAGCATTAGATTGATGTAAGTGCCTGTGTGCTTATTATATTCAAAGTCTTGGCTGCTCTTAGAGCCTCCTCTTATTTCGCAATGGCCAAGCAGGAGATAGCCTTCTGCACCTCCTCGTTCGTGACTCCCTGCACATAAAGAGAGCACTCTTGAAGCCAGTGACCTTGATAACCAAGCATCAAGCCATTCATCGACCTTGGCATTTGCATTTATTGCATCTGCTCTCAGTTTCACAGCTTCCCGGCCGCCTTCAATCCTCGCTCGCCATCCACCAAGATGCACCATCCTTCATGACCCCGGCCTCCATCACCAGCAACAACAGCTTCGAATGCCCCTTGCTCATGGGCAAACTTGAGGACGTCATCATCAAAACTTCCCGGCTGCAACCACACAGACGGAATACCCAGATCCTTAGCCTCCTGAAGCACCTTGAGAGTTGCTGACGGAGGAGTGATGACTGAGATGGCAGTCTGTTTGGGATTGGAAAGGGCCGTCACATTGGGAACGGTGGGATGGTCGGAATTTAGAGCAGAAATGGATGCCGACCCCGGGTTAATGGGAGTAACTGGTAGGTCGTGATGAAGATACCAGGCAAATACTATCATTAAGGTTAGCGAACGAGTCGAGTTGTCAAAGATGTGCTAAAGTGAGATCGAACCTCGGTGGCCGAACTTGGCGGGGTTCGAGCTAGCTCCAACCACAGCAAAGGCGGAGGATGAGAAGAACTTGCGAACAGAGGCCTCGGTCGTCATCTTGAGCAGAAACGAATACTTGAATAGCCAATTCGATGGCTTTGAGTGTTTGAGTACCGTCAGTGCAGGATCAATGAGTGCGTAGCGAGGGTGAAGGTTCCGATACCACGGAAGGAGTTGCGGGGTTCCGAAGAAGACGCCATTCAGCCGATCACCCTTTGGGAACGGATAGTTCAGTCAACGCCGAGGCCGATATTGAGAATCCTATATCATTCCGGCCCTACTTGTAAAACCTGTATTGTTCTCAAGGAGACCCAGACACAAAAACCATGCAACAAGTCATCGTCATCACAGCAATGTCTGTAATTACCTAGGTAGATAAGTGTTCTTGGACAATTGAACGCATCTCCCTACGAGCGATGTTTTCTGCAGCAGGATACGCTGCAGCTGGACCTACATATCCTGCAAGTCTATTCAAAACAACATTAGGATATTACAACCAGAACAGCACATCAGGCACGCTACGGGACTTGGGCTGTGGTCATGCGATTGCAGCTAGAGAACTCTCAGCCCATGTTTTGCTCAAGCAATCGCAGTTGATCCTAGCGCCGGATTGATTAAGCAAGCATCACAATCGATCCAGAACCCAAAGATGTCTTTCTGCCAAGGGAACTCCGAGGAGTTGTTCTTGTTACCGGCAACTTCGATAGACTTGGTTGTATCCGGGCAAGCAGCGCACCAAAGTCTGGCCGGAACTGTCCAGGGTAGTCAAGTTAGATTGCTCGCTGGCCTTCTGGGGATACAAGGACAGCATTATTATTGTACACTTGCGAGGGAAAAAAACATTTGAACGGTTCTGTTACGGGACGGAGATGTTGCTTCGCCAGGACTTGAGGGGATGAACCGGTATTGGGAGCGTCGTGGGCGAGACATCCTCCATGACCTCGCGTGAGGTGGAGCTCCCTAGTTCGGACTGGGAAGATGCCCGTAAAGATAATCACTTAAGTTACGACGTTGACAAGGACACAATTGATGTTACAGGCCCAGGAAAGGCTTGGATGATCAAGAAACTTAACCTGGGGCAGTATGAGGCTTGCCTGCGGACCTTCAAACCGTACCAGGGCTGGATGAGTGCGCACCCAGACATGGCGGTGACGGAGAGGAGGTCTAGACGCAGATAAATTAAGACCAGCGTAATATGCCACCGAGACTTTGTGAAAGGCGATCGACGGTCATAGGAGGACGTTTATGTAAACATAATGCCGTTCAAGCCCAGTTTTATACACAAAAGTCAATTCTCTTTGGTAAAAGTATTGCATATTTATTTTACGCCGGTTTTGATAGTTTCACCGCCTCAACTGATTAGGGGCTGGCGGACAATATAAACCAGGCATGCAAGAGCCCGTAGCTCATGGTGTAGTGCTCCATACTTTCTGGCCCCTGCCGGACTTGGCTAGGAGATGGACCGTGGGCTGACACCGTTGCCCCGTCAGTCTCAGGCAAAAGGACACCAGGGAGGCCAGAGCTTGGAGGAAACGCATAGGAGTACAAGCTTGGCCCTCTTTTCTACTTTCTTCATCTTTCAACACCATTCAGCCATTCTCAAACAGCATCACCAAGTTCATTTTGACCGTTATTCTACTGCAACTCGCCCGTTTTCCGCCCGTCGTGTTCCTAGCTGATCAGCTGCAACTCGCCTTACTACAACCTACCCAAAATGGTGAGTTAATTTTTAGTTGCCCCGGCACCCCTTTCCTGCCTGCGTAAACAATCCACCCCGCCCTCTGATTCGACAGCCGACCGCCGAACAACTGGGAAGTTGGTTTTGCATCATCTCGGGCAAAACAAGCCTCACGTTTTCTGCGCCCTTCTTCATCTCCCAAATCGCAACAATCGCAATCACATTCTTTCAACGCCTTCCCACGACACTTTGGCATCACAAGCAAACATGTCTTCTAACCATTTCGACTCTCAGGCTTCGACCAACTACAAGGAGGCTTTTGCCCTGTTCGACAAGCGCGGCAATGGCCGTGTCTCCCTCGACAGCCTGGGTGATCTTCTGCGCGCCTGCGGCCAGAACCCTACCCTTTCCGAGATTCAGGACCTCGAGAAGAACGTTGGTGGTGATTGTGAGTGTTCCACTTTGGCGTCGACGTCGATCGCTTAGGAGAGGGCATAGACTGACTTTGTGTGCTTCTGCAGTCGATTTCGAGACCTTCCAGCGTGTTCTGAACCGTCCCGGTGGCTTCCGCGACCCAGGCGAGCCCGACGAGTATTGCCGCGGCTTCCAGGTGTTCGACAAGGATATGACGGGCTTCATCGGTGTCGGCCAGCTCAAGTACATCTTGACAAACCTCGGCGAGAAGATGACGGATGAGGAGGTTGATGAGCTCCTCAAGGCCGTCGACACCAGCTCGGGCCAAGTCAACTACACTGGTATGCTCTCCTGTCGAACCCTACGAGTCCCCAGCGCGGATTACTGACTTGAGTGCGAATGAAGATCTCGTGCGAACCATTCTCGCCAACTAGACAACGTAAAGACATGGGCGGCTTAGGTTATGCATCTACGTGGATGGGCTGGCGTTTGCTTGTTTGATTATGGATATGGATATGGATTCGGCTACGGATACGCTGAAATGATGAATTATTGCTGCGCTTGCGCGGGAAGCTTGCATGTATGGATTTATGGTAGATACTTTGGGAGGCGAGTAGGAGTCTAGAATTGATGCTCTGTGTCTCTCGATTGTGCGACTTTTGTGGTTACGTATTTCGTTATGGTTTGTTGATGAAGCAGTGTCTTCAATGTGGGCGCATAACAATGGGCGCTTTGACCCGACCTCACAGCGCCAGCCTCAACACCATGACAACTCACAAGTCATAGCTCAACGTACTCGGTTTGCAGTTTGTTACCTGGCCAAACCTCACAAAGTGAATTATGGCATGAATCAAGGTTCACCTAGCCTGGATTATAGTAGGGAGAATGACCGGTCCCCTCTTTGCCCTGATCATGACACTCGCATGTGAGATCATAAGTTAGGTAGCCCGCAGCAATCGATTGCCCCGCGTTTTCCACTCGTTAGCGGGTGCCTGAGGTAGGAGCTTCACCTGCACCTCAGCCGCCAGCTCGCCCCATCCTCTTGCATCAGCAACAACGCCTTTTGACGCCCGTGACGCCCGACTAATCGAGCTTCCGCCTTCATCGGACCCCTCTTTTACATACTATCGCCTCAACTTGCAATCCATACTAAGCCAATCGGCTGCCTAGCCAGGAACAACCCACCTCTTGTTCGTCAGCCAAGCTGGACAAGCGGCCCTCCCGAAAGCCCCTCCTCCTCCTCCTCCTCCTCTCCCTCTTCTTCCTCCTTCTCGCCGTCACTCTGGCTTCCTCACGAGCCTTCTCTCGCCTCGGCTTCCTCGTCAATCACTTCAGATTCCAAGCTGCGCGAGCGACTGTACCCCGAAGACAGCTCATGACTAGCACCATGGTTCCCGACAAGTATCGCAACCCTCCGCAGGCGCCGCCGCTGTTCACCGCCACCCCCGAGTCGATTGCGGCCGACACGAAGAAGCTCTGCGACGCTACTAAGAAGGCGTTGGACTTCGTTGCGGCTGATGTTCCCACGGACAAGGCCACCTTTGGCAACGTGCTTGAACCCATCTTGCTGGACGAGAACTTGGCTGCCACGCACAGGCGCATCTTGACCTTCTATCACCATGTTTCTACGAACAAGGAGCTTCGAGATGCTTCCACCGAGTCCGAGAGGGTCTTCAACGACTTTGGTATCGAGTGCAACATGCGAGAGGATATCTTCAAGGTTGTAGACGCTGCTTACGCGAGCCGAGCTTCCCAAGATCTGAACAAAGAGCAACTGCATGTCCTCGAGAAGGAGCGGCAAAAGTTTATTCGAAACGGTCTCCTTCTGCCTGCTGGCCTTAAGCGAGATCGATTCAAGGAGATCCAGAAGCGTCTAAGTGAGCTTGAGATTCAGTGCCAGACGAACCTCAATGAGGAGAAGGGCGCCATCTGGTTCACACCTGAGGAGCTCAAGGGAGTCCCTTCCGATGACATTGACATCGATTCCCTCGAGAAGGGTACCGGGGAGAACGAGGGCAAAGTGAAACTCTCTTTCAAGTACAACCACTACTTCCCCCTCATCAAGCATGCCATCAATGCCGATACTCGCCGCAAGTACACCATTGCGGAATCGAACAAGGTATTTTCCGGGAGACACTGATAGTGGTACGCTTGTAAACTAACTGGACTGAAACAGGCCAATATCAATGTGCCTCTGTTCCAGGAAGTCATTACCCTCCGAGACGAGGCCGCCCGACTTCTCGGATACGACAACCATGCCACCCTTCGGATTGAAGAGAAGATGGCCAAGAGCCCTACCGCTGTTAGGTCTTTCCTGGATGACCTTCGAACCCGGCTGGCGGCTGGTGGAGAGACGGAGATCAACCGCCTCTTGGAGTACAAGAAGAAGGATTACGAAGAGCGCGGCCTCACTTTTGACAACAATTTTTACATGTGGGACACATCTTTTTACTCGCGTATTCAGAAGGAAAAGGAGTATAGCGTCGATGAGACCAAGATCTCGCAGTACTTCCCTGTGGATTCGACCTTTGCCGGCATGCTCAAGATTTTCGAGGAAATCTTTGGCTTCGTCTTCGTTGAGCTTAAGCCAGAGGAGAGAGCTAGACTCAGCCCTACTGGCAAAGCCGAGGACATTGTCTGGCACGAGGATGTTTTCATCTATAGCGTGTGGGATGATGAGGCTTCTGGCGGCAACTTCTGTGGCTACCTGTACCTGGATCTGCACCCCCGTGATAACAAGTATGGCCACAACGCCAACTTCAACCTCGAACCAGGTTACGTCGCCGAAGACGGCAAGAAGCACTACCCCGTCACTGCTCTTGTCTGCAACTTCAGCAAGCCGTCACCCAAGAAGCCGTCGTTGCTCAAGCATCATGAGGTTGTGACCCTGTTCCATGAGCTGGGCCACGGGATTCACGACTTGGCCGGTCGCACCCGTTACAGCTATTTTCACGGAACTTCAACTGTGCTCGACTTTGTTGAGGCTCCCTCTCAAATGCTAGAGAACTGGTGCTGGACTCCTAGCGTGCTCAAGTCTCTGTCCAGGAACTGGGAGACAAACGAGCAGATCCCTGACGAGCTCATTGAGAAGCTGGTCGCCACCAAACGTCTTAACTCCGCCATCGGCGCACTTGGCCAGCTAACCATTGGCCTTTTTGACATGACTGTGCATACACCAGAGTCTCACGAGGCAGTCAAGAAGCTAAATGCTGGCCTTCTGTGGAACGAGCTTCGACACAATATTTCCGGAACCAAGGGCCCCGAAGACCTTGGAGAGGGATTGTGAGTATTCACCGTAAAGACGTTACCGAAGACTGAACGCTAATGGAGAACAGGGAATGGGGTAACCGACACGCTGGTATTGGTCACTTCATTGGTGGATACGATGCCGGCTACTACGGCTACCTCTACTCTGAGGTATTTTCACTCGACATGTTCCACTCGTTCTTCGCGGACAACCCGATGAACGGTAAAGAGGGTCGCAGGTATCGCCACACGGTTCTGGAGAGGGGTGGCAGCATTGACGAGATGGACTTCCTGAAGGAGTTTCTGGGCAGAGAGCCCAGCTCAGAATCATTCTATAAGGAGCTTGGACTTTCGGCTGTTTAAGGGAAAAAAGACCATCTATGCCTATGCCAGCAATAGAGAAGAGAAAATTCACCAGATAATTCGTTGAGCCGAAAGAGAGATACCGGGGGCAGCATTCTGATTTGACTGGTCATTGAATATGCACTGGCGTGTGGTGCATGGGACCGATTTGCAGGCTCTTGATTTGGTACGTAATGCTGCGAGATACGAAAATGGCAACCTCGTGTATTGCAGCTACCCGGCCAGGCGTGAGGGGTCTGAAGTTCTTGTATATCTGTCCTCGTGATGGTCGCGTTCCGACGTTCATTTTCTGACCGAAGCAGGGTTGGTTGCACGAGAGATCTTGTTCAACGACAACTACGTGTGGGAAACGCAGAGCACCGGGTACTTAATTAGTCATCGGTATCTGACGTTGTGGAAACTGCCCTCGAAATGGAAAAGAGACAAAATTGGGCTGGTCTGTATAATGCAAACAACCGTTAGTGTGATGCTGTAGATGCATCTCACGATACTCTCAACAAGCTATAGGATAGGTGACAACATGATCTGGAGTTGCAGATATGCAGACAGCTAAATCTCGTCGATCCGGATCGCGAGTGGAAGTATGACAACTGTTGATATCTACTCTTATCTTCCACCTAAACTCTGAATCGACAGTCACCATGACCCACGATCAACCTCCCTTACCCGCAATTATTGCCATTGCAGAACTAGAAGCAGCCAAGCACAAGTACGGATTGGTCCCGGATGGCTGGTTTGAATAATACCCAGAGAGGCCGACCAGATGAGAGCAGCTCAGCAAGTAACACAGCAACAAGACAACTTGAGATAGAAGCATCGAACCAAATGCCCTGCAGCCTAGCAACCAATATAACATTAGGTTTATTGTCGCAGAATATGCCACTATGTCACGCAGCCAGAAGTGTAAGGCAACCTACATCCCAAGTGATGAAACGGTGCCATATCTGGGCTGCAACATTTATAGCCGCATCGCGAGAAGCATCATTACCGCATCTTCACGCCTCAAGAGACCTTGTTCAAAATGGCAAGATTTCCGCTCCAGCCACTGCAGAAGATAAAGCACCGTCCTTCTACTCCCTCCGCTTTCTCCCAGTGTTTAGTAGAGATAAGCAAAAACAGCAATGATTACCTCTCACCCTATGACCTCCTGTTAAGTAGGTAGTTAACTAGCGTACCTGTCGACCCTCTGTCCTGTTATCGTTCATGAAAATGACAGCAATGTCATTAAAGGCAGCTAAAAAGACATCTTGGCACTGCTTGCCCGCAGACACCCGGTTTATGACCCTAGAGGTCTTACTGCAGGACGTTGCAGCTTTGCCACCGTGTTGCGAGAGTAGCAGTCGATCATCGAGCGCCACGACCTCGCTCGAATCAAGCTGACACCGGCACGCCTTGCCAATTTCGGTTCGACTGTTAATCGTAACCGGGCTCTCGTGGGCTATATATGGCTTTGCTTGGAACTCCAAGAATGTGATTGCGCTGAGTGTGCGCCTCGAAACCCAGAGTTGTAGGGTGTTAGCGAGACGGACAACATGGTGATTACTACAGCTCTCCAGGATCTATTCTTAACTCTCAGCGCATGGAAACCAAGCGACGACTTGCTGCGCGAGATTATCGTTCACTCGCCTAGCGACTCAGAGCATTGGTTCGAATATCCGACCTTTGAGCCTGATACTCGTCCCGACGAGTGCGGCTGGAATCGATGGGTAGAGCAGTCGATGCCGCTCGAAGTTGACGACCACCATGTCGCTCCCAACATTTACGCTATCAACTGTGCGAAGGAAGACCGTTCGACACCACCGAGCAGGAAGACCAATACAGTAGTTCCGGCAACTGCCATTAACCTCGGCAGTAACAGGTGTGCCTCTACGTCAACAGAACCGCCAACGATGGGAGCCAACCGCACTGGCACAGATGTTTACCCGACCTCCCAGACTCCAGGAGATCGATCCACTGCGAGCCTCAGAGGGAATGGCCAGGGCCAGTGGGCGAGCATTTGCAAAGAGACGGGGATCGGAGATGGGTAAGGAACGGAACAGGTGAGAATGACGTGACGTGGCCAGGTTATAAAACCTCACAACACGCCAGCGTCCCTCTCACCTACCATCTTAAATTCTTCTCACAGACCAACTCGACCAAAGTCAGTTTCCTCTATCTTGAACTCACAGACATGCCAGATTGCGCACTCTGCGGCGGGACAGGGAAAAAGGGCCCATTTGATTGTGGAGCTTGTGACGGCACTGGCAAACAGCAAGAAGTATAACACATCGCGGTTTCTCGCCACAACATTGGTATAATATGGTGAGTTAGTTCCCCGGTTCCTATAGAAAACTTCTGGTAATAGTTTAACCTACCTTCTAAGGGTTCTCTACAAAACTCGACTGATGATGATTGGAACCGATATTGGAAGGGGGATACATGCGTGAGAGAGGGAGGGAGTGACTGGCGGTTTCATTTGGAGTAGCCGAGGATGGGGCCATTTTTGTTGGAGTGGAGAGGCTTTTCCCCGTGGTCCCCATCCTCTTAATCTTGCCTCGAGAGGAGATCGCAGACACGGATCTGCGGAGAAAGGCCCTCGCTCGCGCGGGGAAGAACAGCTGGGGTTGCTCGTCCTGTTCTGGCGACTGCGGGGATGAAGGGGGTCGAACGATTGTAGTTCGTGATATCCATGTCCGCGATGAGATGAGTTGAGATGTTTTGGGTGTGGACTAAGATACCATATTACTGGGATCCCTGAATATAGTCTAGTCTAGTACAGTATCGTTATCATGCGCTTCCTCAGACGGAGGACAAAGTGCGAGTGGTGCGCTGGTCCAATAATATAGTGTCGTGATGCCTGTCTCCATCCTTGAGCAAGCCATAGCAGTCGACCAATGCGCTGCTCTCGAGACTGCTTTAAGACTTTTCAGCTCATCTGTAAGCAGCCGTAGCATGCGGTGGGGGGGTTTCCCGCCTCTATTGTGTACACCATCTACGTTATCTTGTTATTCTCTTTGATTACCCCAAGTTGCACAAGCAATGATAACACAGACGCAAGGCGTTGGCGTGGCTGGCGGAGACGACACGCGAGTGGATGGATGGACGACTCCGCGAAGCCAAGCTTCTAGAATAGAAGTCGAATTAACTCGATGCTGGTTCCCTAGAGGCCTGCGGCTGATTTCGTTATCCTTTTACTTTATCGTCCCCTGTTTCTCTTGCAGCTCTCACCGTCTCCAAACTCGTCCCCGCGGGCTGACGTCCCAGGCGGCATTACGGGTGTTTGCTCTCCCGCACGCGGCGAGCTTCCCGCACAGACTTTGACCTGCAGACCGAAAACAGGAGGGCTCGAATAGGCTTTTTGGAGTTTGATTGCCAGTCTGTCAAAAGGGTGGTTTGGTCGGGGCTGGCACACCCGCTGGGTGTAAGTGGGCTGGTATATACGAAGGGCAATCTCCACCGCATAGGGACAAGACATACCCAAGCCGTTTCTTGTTGTTCCCGGTCAGATAATCCTGGCACATCTCTAAAACGACGACGAGTCATGCCATCTATTATCCCGGCCCTGGCCGCGCTTGTTTTGCGAAGAACACTGGGTCCGATGATGAGGGGTACAGCCTTGACAGAACTGCCTCCGACGGTGTGGATCCCGGATAGTAGTTCGATGCCGTGTTGAGATGTCAATGCCCGGACCAACATGTAAGATGAACTTGCAGAAGGACCAAGATGAGAAGCGGAGGACAAAGGCCGTCTCAACAGACAAGAGTGGCTTGATCGAGGCGGCGGCAAACAGGCGTGGCAACTCTGCCGTCTCCCCTACTCTGCCAGGCATGTTTGCGTCTGTGTGCGCGGGAGGATGACCTGGGATGACATGACATGACATGACATGACATGACCTGTGTTCTTTTGACACAAGAAGGGAGGGTCAACTGCGAGGGACGAGGCTTCGTGACAGTGTGTAAGACCATTTGCCTAGGATACCATGCACGATCTATCAGTATTCGAAGCAGGGTACACCACCATCACCTTGGATACTCGATTACCTAGAAGAAAGACGAGATGGGAACTTGACTAGAATATTCTGTTTTAAACATCCAAGACTTACTACAAGATATGAGCTGTCCATGACGGAGCTGCGCGCAACTCCAACTAGCTGCCATGTGGAAGATATTCGCT
Organism: Fusarium buxicola; assembly: GCA_014899095.1. Lineage (NCBI taxonomy): Eukaryota > Fungi > Ascomycota > Sordariomycetes > Hypocreales > Nectriaceae > Fusarium > Fusarium buxicola. The sequence continues at coordinate 66,137 of JAAVUK010000767.1, forward strand.
CGCTTCGCTGACCTTTCTCGGTCCCTCCCCGAGTTGTCACGGCTCACACCTCACACAAGAGCCCGAGCGCCATCTCGCGTGGTGGCCGCGGACACACAAAGAGAAAACCATGGATGTCTAGCGTTACAGGACCCATCTGCCGGGCCCCATAGTGATCCTTCTGGCTCCTCTCCTGAAGCAAGTGCGAGAACGTTCAAGGTGATGGAGACAAGAACGTGCCAGAGGCAACATGGTTACAAGGGTCAGGCCCCTGTACCCGTCTCCTCGCGCAACTCCAAACCCTGCAAGAAAGGACAAGATCGACAGATCCCGGGACCCTAGGGAAATCTCTGTCGCTGCCAAACAACCCAACGAACGAGGGATGGCCCCGCAAACCCCATCTTGAGACAGGGCAGAATGCGGGCCGCATCCCAGTCAAGGCAACTGGGGAAAGTGGGTAGAAAGGCGTTCTCAACCGTGGCTGTTGGTTGGTGTTGTCCGTCGGCTACGCTGGACAGACGGACGGATGGATGTATGGATGGTGTTGCGGTTGCTTGCCCTCCAACCGCCCAATCTTGGCTATCGTCTCTGTCTTCTCATGCAGGAGAGAGAGTGCTTTCTTGGCGAGAAACGTGGGCGCCATCATCTCCACAATACGTATGGCCTGCTCCTCATTCTCTCGGGGTTGCATTCTCCCATACGGGAGAGTGAGGAGCGAGGTCATCATCTCTCGGGCCATGTTCTGGGATATTGGTTTTACTATTAAAGGGCAATGGGGCCCTCTTATGCCCCGGGTTAGAGGACTTTGCAGGGTCAAATCTTGGGAACGAGACAAGACAAGCTTCTCTCTGTTGTTGCTTGTTGCGTTGCCGATACCCATATATCGGATCCCGTCTTTCGCCTCGCTCGATACGCAAAAGGTCCCATTGTCGCACCGTCACTCCCGCTTCTGGGGTTCGATTTGTCTCGCATCTTGACGATATTCCCTCTGAATCTCTTTCTTTTTGGCTTCTTCCATTGCCGAATACCTTTCGTCTCGGCTGGTTGCTGCATCCTTGTCCTCCATCAATTCCTCCCCACCACGTTCTTGTCCGTCGCTACCCTCAAGCGCGGCTTTCCTCTTTTCTATTACCCCTCCTGATCCCTCATCACACCCTGCAGAGTTCGAGGCGTCTGCTCGTTTGATATCACCATGAGCGACATCGATCGAAAAGAGCCCTTCGATGAGAAAGCCTCTGCTCAGGAGGTTGATCTCGCCAATGACCCCGATTTCGGCTTGACCGAGGAAGAGAGAAAGGAGGAAGTGAGTAGCAAGTGTCACATAATTGAAGACGTTGTACTGACGAGTTCTTAGGAAAAGAAGCTCCTCCGGAAGATGGATATGCAACTCATCCCTTGGGTATGTCTCTTACACAAAAGAAAGTTTAACGAGATACCATGCTGACAACATGTAGCTCTGTTTGCTATACTTGGTCTGCTTCCTTGACCGAACCAACATTGGCAATGCCAAAATCGCTGGCCTGCTCGATGACATCCACATGGATACCCCCCAATTCAATGCTACCCTCACCATATTCTACGTCTCGTATGCCATATTTGAGCCTCTCGCCAACGTTCTCCTGAAGTGGTCCAAGCCGTCCATCTTCATCCCTGCCATCATGTAAGTATCCGTGCTGACACAGTATCGTCTATACATCCTGCTGACCTTTCTATCTAAGGGTTCTGTGGGGCGCATCCATGCTGGGCATGGGCTTTGTTCACAACTGGTCTGGTCTGATGGCTGCTCGATGGTTCCTCGGTGTCACAGAGGCCGGCCTCTTCCCTGGAATCAACTACTATCTCTCTTGCTGGTATAAGCGCTCCGAATTCGGTGCCCGTGCCGCTTGGTTCTTCTCCGCCGCGGCTCTTGCTGGGTCCTTTGGTGGTCTTTTGGCTGCTGGTATTCAAAAGATGGACGGCATCTCTGGCATTGCTGGTTGGGCCTGGATCTTCATCATCGAGGGCCTTCTCACCATCGTCATTGGTATCGCCTCGTTCTGGATGGTTCATGACTTCCCTACTGAGGCCAAGTTCCTTACCGAGGAGGAGCGTCGCCGTGTGATTATCCGGCTAGCTTCTGACCAGCAGTCTTCTGCTCAGCACGAAGACTTCAAGATGAAGTACTTCTGGCAGTCCTTGACGGACTGGAAGACCTACTGTGGCATGCTTATCTACATGGGACCTCTTATGCCCCTGTACTCGTTCAGTGTCTTCCTGCCCACCATCATCCAGAACATGTCTTTCACCGACAAGAAGGCCGTCGTCAAGAACCAGCTTCTTAGTGTACCTCCCTACGCTCTGGCTGCCCTCGTCACCATCTGCGTGGGTATTTACTCGGACCGAATCAACAAGCGCGGCATCTTCAATCTTTGTGCTGCTCCTGTGGGACTTGCGGGCTTCGTCATGCTCATCGCCTCGACGAACCCGGCGGTACAATACACTGGATGCTTCCTGGGTGCCCTGGGTATTTACCCCGTTATTCCCATCACTATCAGCTGGGTTGCGAACAACGTTGAGGGCGTGTACAAGCGAGGTATCACGCTGGGGTTTGTCATTGGCTGGGGCAACCTGAACGGTGTCGTGAGCAGTAATGTTTTTATTAACGGTCCTCGCTTTTACGAAGGCCACGGCACGATCCTGGGCTTCATGTTCGCCGGTGTATTTGGCGGTAGTCTCCTCATGTACCTGATGCTTGCGCGGGAGAACAGGATGCGCTTGGCCGGCGAACGGGATCACTGGATCGAAGGTAAGACGGAGCAGGAGATTCACGAGATGGGCGACAAGCGCCCTGATTTCCTTTACACACTGTAAGAGTGTTGACGAGTAATGAGAAAGAGGAGGAGCTCTGATGCACACGGGATTGTTTTGATACTGTAAAGCGGGATCCCAAGCCAGACTAGAGTATGAAGTGGCTTGAGTGGCCCAGTTGACGGCTGACAACATACCTCGCTTTCAGCTTGACGGCTTTGTGCATATTTCCCTCGTGTGAGAGTTATCTTTGATAGACTGTGTTGTATGGAGCGACGAGTCAAGTTAGGCACGAGATGCAGCCGAAGTTCTGGAAGGCAACTAGAACAGAAGAGCTTGCGCGGCAGCCTCAACCTCAGCCTCTGCCAGGCACCAGCCAATGACGGAGAGAGATCAGCAGCAAACAAACAGGGCAAAAATGCGACATGGGATCTTGTGACGAGCGCCCTGGACGCCAGCGGTAGAGTGCACTGTATACCACGGGTGGCTCTGTCGCCCGGCCACACCGTATACTCGATAGTGTGGACGCCTTTGTTCCGTATAAGCCACCAGCCACGTTTCATGGCAGTCTCCAGACTCGAACATAAGCCTAAGGGTAAGCAAGCATAAATCTGCGTTCAGGTTTAGAGCATCTCACCGCAACGCGCATTGGCACACGTCGCCGAGATCTCTTAGTTACTTGGGGGTGGCGCTGGGTTGTGAATCTCAGTGGAAATCATAACCGAGGGGCTTGCGGCGGGCCACACTACCGGTACAGGAATTTGAGAATCGAGAGCTTTGATGGAAGGTTGAGAATGGCGAAGAAGACATGGCGCACGCAGGAGACGGCTGCTTGGCTGTGGCGGATGCGTGTTTGCTTGTCATGATTGGGGAGGCCAAACGCCGTGCATGTGCGATGCTATTTCAGATGCCAAGACTCGATCGAGGGCGAATGTGCATGTGGTTGGGTTGAGACGGGACTCGTCGGTCAAGACTCGAGGCGTTTGCTTGTTTGTTTTGCATCGCATCTTGGGTTGGATACTAAAGGTACCCGCAGGGAGGACTTGACGGTAGTAGCCGGCTTTCCCGCGCATTAGCCTATCGATCGACAGTTGAGGATTCGGCTGACCGTTGGACACGGTTTGAAAGGCCCTGGAAGGGAGCCTGAGAGAATCTGGGGAAACCAACAATGGAGGGAAAGCCGTTGGAGACGGCGGCTTGGTTGCCTCGTGCGCACTGGATGTGTTCCAAACTTGGCCACGCGCATAGAATATGGCTTGAGATGACAGTTCCTGGGCAGTTCTCGAGTCCGCCCTGGAGGTGACGAGATGGGCTTTGTCCTCCAAGTCGGGGACTGTTGGCTCACCGTGGCACTGGCAAGGGCTGTGATGTGATGGTGAAAAGACCCCTCGAGTATTGGCCATTGGGAGGGCGACGGATAATCAAGATTGGCAGGATCCTGAAGGCAAGTCGCATTAGCCAAGCATCTCGTTGGCGGAGACTGACATCTCGAACAGACCAACCTACCTCAGCACTGCACAGCGCGGCCAGCCTTCTCATCCTTTGTCTTGGAGTCGACAACACAAGCAAGAAATGAGCTGAGCTGGCAAGGAAGAAGATCGATTCCAAGATAAAGGTAGCCATGCGTCCTGGCTTCTGCTCTCTCGCCCCCTGGCCAAACACAACAACGAAGACACCTCCTCCCACGGGTACGTGCATCTCCCCAAGGTGTCACAACATCGCCCTCGCCACCTCGACGGCTCATACGCTTTACTCTATCTCTCCTCTTTGACGCTGGTGAGCCTCACCTCACACCAAGACCGGTGCCGTACGAGCCCTCGGTCGCCTACAGCCTCTCATTTCGTCCCCTCGGCAAACCTGGTCGTTACTGACAAGACACTCGCTTGTTTTGCCTCCCAACTTGGTCCCCTTTTACGCTCGCTGGAACTCCTTTCTTCTCCTGTTTCTTTGTCTTGCTGCAACAGAGACAAGCCTCACTCGCTTCTGGCATCTGAAGCTGCCGCCTCCGCTCGCCCCCCATCCCTGCTCTGGGACTTGGGACCGAGAAACAACACATTTCGCAGCCCGATACTCGAGTCGCAAGAAAGAACGACATCACTTACTTGGAAGAAGCAAAAGCCGGGGACAATGCCGCGCAAGTTCGTCTCCGGCCGCGCTGAAGCGCTGACGGCGGGACAGACGCAGACGCTGGTCCTGATGGAACGCATAGGAGGCTCCATCAGTCTGGTCGCTGTCCTTCTGATCTTTGTCGCCTACGCGCTTGTGCCTCGGGTGCGCAATGTCCAGAACACGTTCATTGTGTTTGCTAGTGTCGCCAATGTGGGTGCCAGTATCGCGAGTATCATCGCCATGGATGGTCTTGAGCTGGGCGTTTCTTCACCTCTATGTCAGGCGCAGAGCTTCCTGTTTCATATGTGAGTTGTTCCTTATTCACTGTTAACTTTTATAGCCGACAATCTGTGATGGATAAATATGCAGGCTGTGGGACCTTGGTGCTGAACTGTGCTGACGGCGGATAGGTTCATGCAATCTGACCCATGGTGGTCACTCGCCATGGCCTTCAACGTGTTTCTGGTCTTCTTCTTTCGCACAAGCCCTGATGCGTTCCGAAAATGGTGGTGGCTATACTGCCTCATCTGTTACGGCGGCCCCTTTGCCATTGCCCTTGCGCTGCTTCTGGTTAGAAACCCGAACCGTGGGCTTGTTTATGGTCAAGCAACTGTAAGTACTTGATATCACGACGGGCACAATGTTGTCGACTGACCAAAGGACAGATTTGGTGCTGGGTCAACCAGGACTGGGAAAACATCCGCATCTACACGTACTACATGCTCATCTGGATCTGCATCGCAGGGTCCATCCTCTTTTACTTCATGGTCGGATACCATGTCTTTCACTCGCGAAACCGACTGAAGAGCCTCTCTGCATCCAAGAGCAGAGAAACAGGCGTTTGCGAACAGGTATAGCCTGGCGTCGTAATCTAGATATATGATTGATCCTCAGAGCTAACATGAGCGTAGAAGCCTCGCGTGGATTTCCTCTCAGTCCCCCAAGACTGCTACTACGGCACCATTCTCACTGAAGTTGAAATCGTCCACTCAACAGCCTCGGCAGCTGCCCTGCCCAGCGAGCCCAAGCCCGCCCATACTCAACGGTCTACGCCTCATGTCTCATTCGACGAGCCACCGCCGCCGATACAAACAGTTCCGAGCCAATACTTCTCTACTGTTACGTCCCCGTCCGGGAACCGTGACCGCGGCGGGTCCCCGCTTCGCCGCATCACGTCGGCGACCAACAACGCCGTCTCCAAGTTTGTCGTTGACGACCCCATCAAGCGAGCTTACCTGCGTACTAGCTTCCTTTTCGCCCTTAGTGTGTTGGTGACTTGGATTCCGAGCAGTTTAAACCGCATCCACAGTTGGCTGGCAGGTAGCTCGCCCTACGAGTACCACGTCGCGACGGCGGCAGTCCTCCCACTTCAGGGACTTTGGAACGCCGTTATTTTCTTTGTAACGAGTACGGTCCCGATAAGGGAGTGGGTCAAGGGCCTGCGTCATTCGGGACAGGCTGGGGAGATGGAGGAGACGGGTGGTTATCGGACAGCGGAGAGCACGGAGGAACCGGCGGGGAGAAGTGGAGAGAGTTTCCTGGAAGATACAGAGTCGGGGAGCGACGTTGAGCTACGGAGAATGGGAGAAACGCCGGGGAAGAGATCGGCAAGCCTGTGACGGGGATGGAGCCATAGAGGGCGCTTTGTATGACCAGTTATGTGGGTTGATCGGATCTACTGTCTGCGATGATTGACGATACCACGTTCAGCTAGAGACTAGAATACTGGTTTCAAATAGCGCAGAAATGATCAGAAACGGAATGAGCTTTTGAGCTTTTGAGATTTCGAGTTGGGGAGCCTGATAGAACCTTGAACACGCCTTCATTGTGAGTGACACTCAGTAGGAAGATGGAGCTCAGTGGTTGATTGATCAACAAAACTATCATAGGGCGGCGCCGTGAATCACAAGGGTTTTCCCAGAATTCGCGACCTCCTGGACTGCCGAGTGCTCCACGGCCTGGAGGAGATTGCTTGCTCTGACAAGCAGTTCTACAAAGCATTAGCCCCAGCACTATCACCAAGACACCGTTCTCTGACAACATACCTTCATAGATCAGCTTATAGTGAACTGGTGGATCATCATCCGGCCCAGAGATGAGAGGCATCGTCTCCGACGGCGCAGGGGCAACACTAAACCGGATCCCGACGTTATTGTCCCGGTCCACCCAGATGATGCTCTCCGATCCGGAGCCAGATGAGTCCTGCTTACTTGCCATTTCGGCAAGCCAGTTCCGGAAGATTCGCACGACGCCATCGACGATGTTGACATGGCTTATGAAAAGACCGCTCCTCGGTCCCTCCTTGACCAGATTCGTAACGGCGCATAGCTGAGAGAACAATTCACCATCGTCGAGATTGACGTCCTGCGTCGCAGTATCATCTTCCGCATCGTCAGACGGCTGAGCCTCAGCGCGTCTTGCCCGAAGCCTTCTTGGTCTGCGGTTCTCCTCTGCGAACACAGGTCTGAATGAAGCATACAGGCGCCGCAGGTCAGCGAGTGTGGGCGCGTCTTCGCTGAAGGGCGGGCCGTCTCGCACAACTATATCTTGGTACTTGCATGCTAGGTAAGGCGTGTAGAGCTGATCGCTAGGGTGGTAACACTCAAGGATGAGTTTGTTCTCCGGGAGGGGGGCTGTTTGGAGGAGGCGGTGGTGAAAGAGGCGAGTGACTAGGGAGTAAATCCGCCTGTTGATGGGGGTGAGGGGGAGGAGTTCCTGAGTTGAGAGTTGGGATAAAATGGAAATGAGTATCTAAGAAACGTTAGACGCCGACAAAAAGATGAATAAAGCCTGTTTAAGCTCTCACCTCATTTGGTAATCCTTCAATGGGAGTATCGTGAGATGCCATTGTTGGTGGCAACTAAAGCCAGCGATAAGAGCTGTGAGGACAACGAAGAGGCGACAGCAACTGGGAAGGAGGAGAAGCGGCCAGATATATATATATTGAATCATTCAAAACATTGAACGTTCAAAAATGAGCTATATGGTTAAATTAGAATTGAGTTAAAAGGGAAAGGCCCGACGATGGAACAATGCCCCGACACTATGTCTCTTTCAAGTTTCGAGCTTCGAGATAAGACGATGCGATGTCGATTGAAAACGCGGGGGAGGGGGCAAATAATTTATTTAGTCAGCATCCGCAAGTCCGAATGACGAAATCTCCCAGCTATGTTAACAACACCAGCAAACTCTGGATGTTTAGCTCGTGAGGATGAATGCGTATCATATAATTCAACCTTTCTTCGTAGCTTAAAGTACTATCCAGTGTGTAGCGCCAACAGTTTCTTTGGGAAATGAGATTGTGGGACATCACCAAGAAAGGAGCCCCTTACATGTACGATGAACCTCAGCTCTATTATCACTCTAGCTATTTTGTCTAGAAATTGTGTGTTTTAACTCCTATGCCGTCCTAAGCAGAGCTTTCGCTTCTTGATCTCAACGATAAAACCCCAAAACGCCATCGCCAAAAGCAAATCGTGTCGTCGTGCCCAGCAGTTATACCCTCTAGGAACAATCCTTAGTGCATTAGCTTTTGGTCTTTGTTCTGCGCATCTCGCACCGCAGCGTCTACCGCGTCGAACAGGTCAATGTGGAAAAACGGTCGATCAACACCAAAGATGGTTGCCATAGGCCTTTGATGATTGATATGCGTTTCCTTCGTCTTCGTGGAGCTCCTGTCTGATGAGTCAGAAGACTTTACTTCAGCCTCTAAAGACTCTAGTGAGCTGGAAGCTTCAATATGTGCTTCGATATCCCCTTGTTGGTGGTGGTCGCTGGGAATCTGCACGTCCTTGTCCGTCAAGGTTGCGGCAATTGAGTACGCAGGAACCCAGTTCCCGAGTGCCTTCGGGTTCTTCGAGGTAGGGTATCCAAAGCCAGCGCTGGCAAGAGCGCGGCGGGTCCAACGGTTGTTGACGTTTGCGAAGTGCCATTCCACAGCGTCGGGAGAGGCGTAACGGTCGAGAGAATTGCGCAGGTCAATGAGTCCTTGGATGCAGGTAATGTCAAGGCTATTAACAGCAGAAAAGTCGAAAACCACGGCACGGAGGAGGGGTAGATCGCCAGCATCATGCTTCTTCTGTCTCTTTGGCCCAGGATCATTCCAAAGGCGATCCGACTCCTTCTCGAACTGCTCTTCAGAAGTACGCCGTGTATTTTCCGAGACGTTTGTCAACAAAGTATCGACGTGATAAGCTTGGTTCGTATAGTTATAACCTTCGCTGAAGCGATAGATAAAGACACCAGGGTACGGCGACTCAACATCAATATCAGAGTTGGAGGCATCTTTGCGGTCGAGTGGCAGGAATACATCCCGGCCGGCCTCCTCATTGAGTAGAGTGGCATGGCTTGATCGCCGACTCAAGCCATGATGACCTTGAGGCTTGACTGCCCGCTGGGATCGCACGCGGCCAAGAAACCTGCCTCGCGTTCGAGCAAGGCGAATGAGGAGCAGTGCAATGGAGAGGCCGATGCCAACATAGATTGAGATCTCAAGGTTCTTGAATACGGACAACAAGACTCCAACAATCCAGATGAGCAGCTCTGGAGGGGAAAATTCCCAATATTTGTACAAATTCTTCGGCGGAGCCAACAGATTGCACACGGCATGAAGGATCAGGCCGGCGAGAGCGGCTTTGGGGATGTAGTAAAAGACGGCCGTCAAGACGTACAGGGCCAGTACAAGAACCAGTGCACTGAAAAGACCAGCAAGTGGTGTCCTGACGCCAGCTTTCGAAAGGACAGCTGAAGCACCGAATGAGCCGGTACACACATAGCCTCCCATGAAAGGGCTGAAAAGATTGGCGGCACCAAGAGCCACGATCTCCTGAGAAGGGTTGACTGTGTAGTCGTACGCTCGACCCATCGCTTTCGCAATGGCAATATGCTCGATTACCAGAATGATAGCAACGGCGGGCAACTGGGGCATGATAAGTTTGAGCAAATCAGTGTCGGGTGAAGGCAAATTGACTTGTTTAAAACCTATTCAAACGTTAGCTTGGTTCTGATGTGACACGTTAACTTCGCTTACCTGGCTCAATCTTGCCAACAATTCGGAACTTGCTGTCTTCAAATGGAACACGGCGATGCACAATGAAACTGATCAAAGTGAATAGAAGCATAACAAAAGTCATTCGTAGAGAAGAAATGTAGGACCAGACGCGCTTCTTCTGCGGATGCCGACGTTCCATGAAGGCGCAAACATCTCGGATTGCGAACAGAAGGATTGTTGAACCGAAGCCAATGGCGGCGTCAAGCTGAGTGTTGGGCAATGCCTTTATGGTATTGATGATAACCTTATAGGGCGATTCACGTGTGTTGATGTCGGCAAGGCCAAGCAAGACCGGGACTTGGGTTGACATGATGGTTATGCTAGCGCCGGTGATGAATGCAGATATTGGGATGTAGGGGATAAACTCGATGATCCATCCCAATCGAAACAGACCAAAGAAAAGTAAGACTGCACCCGACATTAGGCTCAAAGCATGCGCGACCTCTGCGTTGGAGTATTTGCCAGGGGCAGCGCTATCGACATGGCTAATAACCTGACCAACGAGGAGAGATCCCACAGCGGTTGTCTATGAACAGTATATTAGAAATGAAAGCACCAAATCGAAGGAGGGTCCATACGCCAATGACGATATCTTTCGAAGTTCCAAAGAGCCAGTATAGAACGGCACCGGTAAAGGAAGTGTAGAGGCCGTATGCGGGCGTGAGTTGGGCGAGAAGGGCGTAGGCCATAGCCTGAGGAACAACAACTAGGCCGATGGTGATGCCTAGAATAGTTAGCATCAGGGCTAAAGTTGAGAGAAGTGTGAACTCACCAGCAATCACATCCCCGAACAGCCAGCTCGGGCAATATCGAGGAATCCACGATGCCGACGGGAAGAGTCCTTGAATGTATCGACGAGCGCCATCTTTGGAGGGTGCAAGTTCTTTGAACCACTCTGATATTGTTGGTTCCTCCTCGAGATAGATACCGGCTGATGTGATGGTTTCTCTTGCGCGCTGGTCAAGGTCTTGAGGCAGATGAGAGTATCGTTCGTTGACGTCGATACCGAGGACCGTCTTGGTAAGGAAGCGGGACGCTTTCTGGGATGCCATGATGTAAGTCAATGCACATGAAGAGACTTGGATTTAACGGTGCGGCATAAAGGCTTATGTACACTGAAAGCGTATACCCCAGATGAAGTTTATGGAATCAGGAAACTAAACTCTTGAGAACAAACGGTTGAAACGGGGCGCCTGGGGGAAGATATACGACAAGTTTCGGCCGCCGGGCGGCACAAGATGGAACCACGAGCCGGCAGACGGTCAAGATAAACAATAAGAAGACGGCGATCGGGGGGAGACGGGGGTGGAGTCAGTACAGAAAAATAAGGCCTGCTAGGGGTTTCGCCAAGTTTGAGTCATGGGGAGACGAATGTTCGGCCATGACAGGGACAATTGCCTGGTCATAGTGTGACCAAAGGACGGGAGTCGGGCAAACAAGGTCAGGGCTTGGTATTGGATTTTCTCTGACGTCGGGGCGGCTTCCGCGAAGCGGATTCATCTGGTTGGCGGCAGGGAGGAGTAACAGGCGGAATTTGAGCGGTCTAGAGCCTTTTGAGCGGTCTAAGGGGCGGGCGCATCTGGGTAAGGGGAAGGCGGCTTGCAGAGCGAAAGCCGCGAGGATTGTGGAGATAATAAACGGCCGGAGGCGGGAGTCGTCGGTAGTCGGCCGGGGAAGGCAGTGCTGTTAAATTAGATCCTGTACATAAGCCTCCTCTATCTATACAAGGCACCTAGAAAAAGGCTTTACTAGACC
>JAAVUK010000768.1:0-14990 GCA_014899095.1 Fusarium buxicola
CCCCCAGTTCTCCAGCGCCCACCGGATCGACACCTCCTCAAGGTGCTCGCCCTCCTGCTGCGCAATGTCCGAGAGGTTGGTGCAGAGCTCTCGAAGCTCCTGCGGCGCAGGATGCCAGGCCCCCATGGGACTGTGATCAACACCGCGGGTGGTCAACAGCCCCATGCTCAGCATGCTCGCGTTGAGCAGACACTCGACTCCAGCGTCCCTGAACCGATCCAGCAGCGCTTTCTCACCCAGCTGGCTGTTCTGCACGCAGAAGTGGCTGTACGACAGCACAGCATCCAACGGCTCTCCCGTCTCCCGCAAGATCATCTCGGCCAGCGAGGCGAGCGTGTGGACAGGATATCCGCTGATGCCCACATAACGAATCAGTCCCTGGTCCCTTAGCCGTCGCAGCTCCATCACAGCGCCAAGAACTTCCTCGGGCGACACAAACTCGACATCGTGCGTGTAGACCAGGTCCAAGTACGGCGTGCCCAGCCGCTCCAGACTGCGACAGACGCTATATCGGATGTACGCGGGCGAGTAGTCAAACTCATTGCTCGCGATGCGGCCGGCCTTTGTAATAAGAAAATAACCCTCCCGCGGCGGCGGCGGCGTCACCTTGCGCAGCGCATCGCCAAGGAGAATCTCAGACGGTCCATAGTACGGCGACGTGTCGAACCCGAGGATGTTGTGAGCCAGCGCGCGGCCGACAATATCGGTATACGGCATGTGCGTCGGGTCCGGGTGATACTGGTGGTTGAAGGTGGCCGTCCCCAGTATCAGCGGGGGGAGGACATCGGAGAGAGGTTTTCGCACGACAGCCATTGCTCGCTGAAGTTATCGCCGGAGTAGGAGAAGAAAAAGGATTATGGTTAACGGAGAGTGAATTGAGGTTATCGCAAACTGGACTTTTTCTTTTTTTGCTCCGCGGCTTCGATTCAGGGTCTTCCCGATAAAGGCGATCGGCCGGCGCGGGTAGTGGGGGCAGAGGAATTTCACAAGCCTCGGAATGACTCGGTTGAAGACGGCGATATCGGCCTTTTTGACAGACCAGAGCAAGATGGAAAAGGACGGATGAGCTCCCTTCCTTGGCGAGGGAATTTTGTCAAAATTATCGCAGAAAAAACAAGGGTCCTCGTAGTTTGTCGGCCTTTTCAAGGGTCGTACATTAGTTCCCATGTCCTTATCGAGCGATCCGCCGCCAACAAGCGCGATCGCGGATATCGCCCGCTGGTCGGTCATGAATCATCATGACCGCTCCGAGGGCCCGGCCAGGCCAGTCCGGACTGAGTGAAGGCGTAATCTATTCCATCGGTTGCGCCATAACCGCGAGGCTGCGAGTCTAGTAAAAGTAGCACGTTTCAAGGATTCCAAAGCGTTGGCGACAGCGCTAGGAAGTGGAGGATGAGGAAGAGAAGAAGAAGAAGAAGAAGAAGAAGAACAAGATCAGCAAAGATCAAAAAGGAACTCGGCAGTGGAACAATTCATCATCCAGACTTTGGGGGCTTCCCCATTATGCATGCATGACATGTATCAACTGATGCCGACTTTCGTTCTTCCATCTCCGTCCTATTGCCCGTCTTCGGACTTTCTTCTTCCGGTGCTGCAGCGGGGCCGTCTCTGCCGCCGCCGTCCGGAATAGCATTACACCATTTCTCGGACCATCAATACCGTTTTTCACGCAACATCGACTTATACAGACATCGGCACTTGGCATATCGCGCTTTCATGGAGCCGAGAGTAAGAGAAGAGTCGTATGACATCCAGAAAAGGGTCTGGACCTGAACTGTCCAATTAACCAAAGCAAAATAGTGGTGAGTATCTGAAAAAGAAAAGAGTCGAGTTTCATCCTGTTGCTCCATGACTCCAGAAAGCCTGGTTTCTAAAGTCCCATCGAACAACCCCTTGCCCTAGCAGAAAAGAATTACGCCCCATCATTCATAGCAGAAACCCAGTCGTGCATCACCAACTCCGACATGTGTATCCTCAGCCTGCTCTCGTTGCGCCCGAACATTTGATAGTTTGGTGTCTCACAAACAATGACCCGTGGTATCATCCTCCATCCAGGTGCACATCCCATATTCCAGGGACCGTGCCTCTTCCATGTCCCCTATTCTTTGACCGTAAACAAGCCCCAGATGCCTCCTCAGAATGGGGCAATAAGCGTCGGACAACCGTTCCAGGTTCAACTTATTGAGACATCCACGAGTGGTGTGACGGATGGATATCTGCTTGTCCAGCACAGCAAGCGACAGCCCTGTCGGACTTGCAGCAGGTCCTTGTCCGTCATGTGCTCATGCTTGTATCGCTGTGTAGCAGCGACGAACACATGGGGTCGAGCGCGCATTGCACCGCTGTCGCGGCATTCTCACAATGGCTGAGGACTACCTCGCGAGTTTACACACGCGTGAGACCGCGGCCTCGTGAAAAGCACCCTAATCAGTTGGTCAGTATCAAGTTGAGGGCCAAGGGGTTGAGCAGGGACCAAGCAACATACAATCACACTGTAACTGTGGTTAGCATACGATTCTCTGGCGCTGTATCAAGGATCAACTTACGAAAGAGGATGAAGACCCCTCGTTATGAACCAGGCAGTATCCGCCACAGCACTTCCTGCAGACCTTTTGCGTGCGCTCGATGCATTCACCACACTATCCTCAGGGTCAGCCTCGTAAAATGAAGGAGTGCACATTCATTAGAGGGCAACACACATTCATGCCGCATTCCCAGCAACTTCGCGAGACTCTTGCCTGTCATCTTGTCAGCATGTGCTACCATAAAGGGACAAAGGAAACCGGGGGATTATTCGTCGCCTCGGAATCATCACCCTGAGCAGATGCATACAATTTCGGGGTTCGATCGACCAAACTAGCTCGACAGCTAATCCGGCCGGTCCCGTGCCATGCGATGCCAATGACGGTGCTCGTTCAGGTTGATGATCCAGTGTCGATCGTGCAAGCTCTACAAAGTCTGTCTGTCTCGTACCTTGGCTTTGGCCATTGTTGGCGCGGGTTCCCGGTCCACTTGGTCAAGCGAGTTCCAGCTTCCGTCATACTCGACAACCATGACACTCGGTTCATGCATGCCCATGCCATGGCCAAAGGGCTGATAGCACGTCTCGCACCACCACTTGTTGCAGGTGACGCAGAACCGGTCCCTGAGACAGTCAGCGCAGCGAGGCGCAAAGTCCTGGTGCCCAGGTCGGGGCGTCGTGGCCGCTTGCACAGACGACGACAGGATCGGTGGAGGAGACAGCAGCGGCAGCGATGATGTATGAGTCTCAGCGTTCATGAGACCCTCGGGCGCCTTGCCACAAGATGCGCAACCGCCGACCGCAAAGGTGGCAATGGCAGGGTTGCAGCCAGATGGAAGATGCATCTTGCCAAAGGCTGGCGAATTGCGGTGGCGCGGACCCTGGCACAGCACGGCATCGAAGGAGACGAGGCCTTGGCAAGCCAGCAAACACTGCGCCCAGTCTGCGTCGATGGCATTGCTGAGCATCCGGCCCTTTCTGGACCACCAGGCGTCGGCCTCGACCTGAAGCGAGTTGCTCAATGCCTTCTGGCTCTTCTGGTTCCAGTCTGCGCCGACCGAGCTCTGCGCACCAGAGGCTTCTGCTTCTGGAAGCACAGGCGTGATAGCTTCCCTGGCCCCAAAGACGTAGAGAGCCTTTAGTCGCGGCGCACCCTCAGGGCGTGAGCTGCGGCAGGCATAGGCTAGCGCAGCGCGCAGCTTTCCATGGTTCAAATTCTTAACATGGCGGATCGAAAGCATGCGCACGCTGTAATTCGGGTCATTGATGATCTCGTGGCACAGCTCAGCCGTGACCGAGAGGCCGTCGAGGATCAAAGATTGGACATCGCGGAGGATATCTCGTTGTCTGAGAGTGGAAAAGATGCCCCTCAAGGGTCCGGCGTAGAAGCTATCAGTCAGTGAGCAAGGGCCATAAAAGTGGCCGCCGCAGTGGACCGGGAGCGCCGGGGAGTCAAGACGCTAGATTGGACATGGACATGGGCATGGACTCACTCATCCTCAGTCAAGTACTCGGAAAGTTGCACATTGCGCCAGACTGAGAGGCTGCGCTCGGATTCCTTGTTGGTGGTGCCGAAATGCGCAGTCTTGACGCGTGTGAGGTCGAGATGACGAAAGCCACCGGGAGTCTCGTAGATGAGGTAGCGTAGGTCGCGGCAGGTAGCAGCGAGGTTCAGCAGGCCAGAGACGGGGAGATAGGGGAGAGTGTTCCTGAGAACAAGAGTGTTGAAGAGGGCGTCGAAGAGGGTCAAGGCCTTGTGTTGGATCTGAGGGATCTCTACGCGCGTTTGGTGGTGAACAATAACTTGGCTCATGTCAGGCTGGCCAGAGTCGCATGAGGAATTACAATTAGGTATGGTAATGAAGGACAACCCAGCTGGTAAGGAGGGTTAATGGGAAGGGGATGGGGGATGAAGATGGAGAAGGAGAAGGAGAGGAAGAATTGCATCAGGCGGACGAGGCTGCTTAAGATATGTATCATTATGAGGCGGACTAATAAGACAGATTGTCCGACAAACCCATGCAAGCGCCCAGGGCGGCAACAATTCGCTGGAACAAGCTGAACGAGCACCCAGGTATGGCTTTGTCTGGGGGAGATGGTCTGAGTGGGATGGCATGGCATGGCACGGATGGGATGAGGTGAGATTGGATTGGCGAGGTTAGGTCTGGGTCTGGGTCTGGGTGTTGCGTCTGTTGGGATAGGGATTGTCCCTATCGAGAGGGGGGGGCGGACAAGGAGTGTACCGAGTAGACTATGTATTGGACGTGTTGCAAAGGTTGTTAAGCTATGACAGCTCGAGCGCGAGAGCAACCATCCTGAGAAGCGACACCTATGGATCGCTGCCCAATGTGAATGTGCCCACGGGGCAAAGTCTACTGTAGTAGACGGCCAGAGAGTGGGGGCTCAACAACATCAGAGACACCATAGAGCACAGCACAGCACACCCGGCCGGACCGGAGAGAAAGCTGATACTGTATGTATACGCCCGTTGAGGGCAACACAGAGAAACACAAGCATGTTATGGGTGGAAAGGGGGGCACGCCGTTGTGAGATATCGGCCCGTGTGAGGAGATGGAGTGGAGATGTGTTGAGCGATGAACCTAGCAGCGAGAGTCTGGCCGGACACAGTTGTACACAGTCTGACCGGCCTGATGTCTTGACGAGATGGCATCACCAAACCAAGCTGGACCATCTTATCGCTGGCGGCCCAGCCCATCACAAGCGGTAGCTGGGGCTAGGGGGGCTAGGGGACGCATGCCCTGATGAGGCGCACCATTCGAATGGCCTTGTGCCTTGTGCCTTGTGTGCAGCTTTGCGACAGCTTGGGGGAGCAATTTTACAGCGCGAATGGGCGCTCAAGACGTAATGCGATGACGCTGCAAGTCGCAAGTCCGTGTCGACGCTTTCGGCCTCCCATGTCCGGCCATGTCTATCCTCTTGTCAGTCCTAGCACAAGGGTCCTTGTCGGTCCCTTTCTTTGAGAGTGCCAAGCACAAGGCCAAGACCCCTGTCCCCCTTGCGGCCCTGTCGCTGCAAAGTGCTGTGATCACTTCTGAAATGGGGAGCATGAAGCACTCAAAACACCTCGAGATGAGGGGAAAGAAGAGTGGTGACGGCCGGCGGCTGGATTGGTTGGATGCCGTATGGGCAGGGCGGGCTGGATTGTGTCACATGTCTCGATCCTCCGCTGCATGTGGTGGAGGATAGAAGCGGTCACCCATCCATGGATGTCCAGCAGAGACGTCCTGGAATTAAGCTGTGAAACCCGGATAAGCTTGACCTGATTAACGTACCAGAATCTGGGTCCGCTCGCAGATCGTACCAAGCTCGGGCCAGTCCATGGGGCCAAGACCGCCAAGCGTCAAGCCCTGAAGCCTCATCATGGTCTTAGCTGGCAGCTTGGCTGTGCTCTGCGTCGAGGAATGATGAATCAATCTGGCAAGCCGGCAAGCCAAGGCAAGGGATGATGAGATGTGACTTGGTTGAGCTGGCTTGTTGATGTTGCATCTTGCATGTGCACCTAATAAGCCATCTCATCTCTGCTCTCGTTGGCCTTGCTTGCTTCTTGTTCTTCGGAGATGCGTGCCGGCAGTGCATCCACCATGGCCATCTCTCCGTCTGTTCCTCTGGTGGGGGCAGACGACAATGCCTCAACTGCACATCTCAATGTGCTGGGCGACGTCAACCAGCATCAAAGGCGACGTGGGCGAACACAGGTGACGACAGCGGTGAACTCGGGAGATTCCTCTCCTCGCGATCGGCAAAGACTATATAGATGCCAAGACCTCGACTCCTGGATATTCTTGCCAAGTGCCAACGCGTAGGACAAAGCTGGCCGAGATTGCGTGGCCATAGTCCCCGGCCGCCTTACCGTCAAGTCCGTCAATCCCGTCGAATCGCAAGCCACTAATAAAGCTCCCCGTCGAGAAATCTAATCTGTCGATTGGATCGGGTTTCCTCCCAGCCCGTGCAGTACATGAGGTATCTCTCCATGTTTAGGGGCTGCGGTGTCTGGGCATACTCCGTAGTCTACGGGGTAATACGTATCTCGAACTGATATCAAACGTTGTGTGCGAGGCTGAGGTTGCAATTCCCTTCTCTGCGCTGTCAACACACCTCGCAGCTTCCGTCATTTTTTGTCGCTTGCTGCCAAGGCGTTCTCTATGCATGCATGGCCGGCTGATGTTGAGCCGGCACGATGTTGTTAGCGAGGGCCCTGTGCATGAAACCGTGAAACCTGGGGTTGAAAGCCTGGCCGGGCTTGGAGATATATTAGTCCGCTTTTGAACCAGTCTTGCGCTTACATAAGGCCAATCAGCAAATCAAGCTCTTCATAATTTGGACGTCCTCCAGACGATGCTGGAAGAACATCACCGAATTCGCTGACTGAGCATCGCCGCTCGCGACACTGCAGTCACATATTGTAGCTGATATGCTGCTGACATAGCAACAATGTTGAAACTATTTCTTGATCTTTATCATAGGTTTCCTCTATAATATGGAGATTTTCTGTTTGACGCCTTGACATTCACCTTCCCCCCATTAATTCCAACTTGTCGACCTTGAACCCCCACCGAACGAACATTCCTCCATCTGCGTATCGCTTGCGCCTGACCATGGAGGAACCCGCGCCTTTGCGCTGGTCGAGCGCATTCCCAGTCGTTCATCCTTCTGCCATCGCGACCAAGAATCTCCATGGCGACAAGATCCTCCTCCCACAATCTGCACTCGAACAGCTGCTTGCTGCCGCGCGATCTCGACCCTCAACGACCTCCAACCGACCAAGTCCTTGGTCTTATGCCACAGGCCCTCAGAGCGACGCCGATAGCGCACAGAAGCTCCCGAACCCTCTGACCTTTCGTCTTGTCAACCCGAAAAATAATAATGCAGTCTTTGCGGGTATCAGAGAGTTTTCCGCATCGGAAGGGACCCTGGGCTTGAGCCCTTGGTTGACGGAAGCTCTGGGAATACAAGAGGAGGAATGCATATCCCTTAATGAGGCGGAAGACTCCGTGGATAAGGACTCGGCAAGCCTCGAAAACGGGGGCATGGTAATCGACGGCATTCAAGTCAAGGTGGAGGCACGACAACTCCCTAAAGGAACCTATGTGCGACTTAGACCTTTGGAAGCAGGGTACAATCCAGACGACTGGAAACCGTTGCTTGAACGGCAACTCAGAGACAACTTCACCACACTTAGCAAAGGTGCCATGTTGTCTGTCAAAGGCGCGCGTGGTGAAGAGTTCAAGCTCCTCGTGGACAAAGTTGCTCCTGAAGGGGAGGGTATCTGCGTGGTGGATACGGATCTTGAAGTTGACATTGAGGCCCTGGACGAGGAGCAGGCCCGGGAGACGTTGAGACGCATCATGTCAACGCAGCGTGGAACGATGGGCGGCAGTTCCGCAGGCGGAGAGATCGACATATGGAAGCCTGTTGATGGACAAGTACTTGAGGGTCAATACGTCGATTATGTTCTACCGTCATGGAACCGATCTCATCCTCTCGCCATCGAGTTGAAGACCAGCGAGGACGAAGATGCGCTCGACCTATTCATAACACCAAAGTCTTCTCGACAACGGGCGCCCCCACGAGAAGCTGTCCATGTGTTTGGCGACTTTTCACCAGCGGTGAATGGAACCAAGGCCATCGTGATAAGTCCCACCAACGTTGAACTCGAAGGCGCCGAGCAGATTTTGATATCAGTGCATGGTTACAAGCACCCGGATGCTGCGGAGGGATCTGCGAAAACATTTCAGTACTCTTTACGAGCCAGCGCAAACTTGGCCGATGGAAAACAGTCCGAGTCCAACGGGGTCAACGGACAGGAGCAGTCTCCTGATGACGAGCAGTGCAGCAACTGTCTACAGTTTGTCCCTAAGCGAACCATGGTCCTCCACGAAAGCTTTTGCAGGAGAAATAATATTGCGTGTCCTCACTGCAAGTCGGTGTTCAAGAAGGGCTCGCCGGAATGGGAGGCGCACTGGCATTGCGAAAAGGACAATGCTTTTGGGAATTCGACTTCGAGCAGAGCGAAACACGATGATGTCTTACACACGCAGCGTCAATGTCCTGACTGCGAATTCTCTACGAATTCTCTGGCCGACTTGGCGAGGCATCAAACGAGCGTGTGTCCCGGGAAGCTTATTCTCTGCCGCTTCTGTCATCTGGAAGTTCCTCAAGAAGGCGACCCTTTCAACCCCAGCCCAGAGGTGGTCCTCTCAGGACTAACAGCGCACGAGCTTGCGGATGGCACTCGAACAACGGAATGCCATCTCTGCGACAAGATTGTTCGACTGAAGGATATGGAGACACATCTCAAGCATCACGAGCTCGACAAAGTCTCCCGACTAACGCCTCCAGTCTGCCGCAACGCAAACTGCGGAAGGACAATGTTCGGCGTCGGTTCGAGAGGCCAGGTCCGCCAGGCAGCTTCAGAAGAGCAAGGGTCAAACGCCATTGGACTCTGCTCCATCTGCTTCGGCCCTCTATACGTGAGCATGCACGACCCAGAGGGAAAGGCCTTGCGACGACGGATCGAGAGACGATACCTGGGCCAGTTGATGACGGGCTGCGGCAAGGCTCACTGCGGAAACCCATGGTGTAAGACAGGACGAGCCAACGCAGGTCTCGAGCCAAAGCCGTCGAGTGCCCGAGAAGTGCTTCCTTTGGTGAAGCCGCTGCTGGCCGACATTACGAACACGGACGAATCACTGTACTTTTGCACCGACGAGTCGAGTCAGAGGAGTCGCAAGCTCGCAGAGATGATGGCTGCGGAAGGCGCATGGGATCTAGAATGGTGCATCGCTGCGGCAGAGGCGGAGAAGGGGAGCTTGGAGAGGATGAGGGACTGGTTGCAGGCGTGGGCGCCAACGAGATAGAGGTGTTTAGCATTTTAATAGATTTAATTACAGTGGGAGCGATACCATGTAGTTATGATGAGACGATTGTATAGACGAGAGCCGAATTTGACATGATTGATGTGGATCGAAAGGTTGGGCACTTTATTAAGTGAACTGCTGACGTAGGCGAGGATTATGAAAGTAACTCTACGGCCTCACTACTATATGAACGGTAACCAATACCAAGGGTTGCGGCATCCGGATCTCTCGGAGACATCTTTGTAGGAGTTGCGTGATATTCCTGTCGGTGAGAACAAACGCTGAAGGGCACATACAGTGTATTCTACAAAAAGAGCCAAGTGAGCGAGTTGAAGTGATTGACGAGACACATGAAACAAGGAAGTTGCCGGATTTCTTAGTTATTTCAAGGATGGTTGGAGTTCTGACAGCTTGAGGGTGACAGTCCATGACGTTGACAGATACTGACCGGTAGGGTTGTTGATCGCGGCTCGACCGAGGTTGCTTTTCACGCAATGGCACATGGAAAAGGAGATGAGAACAAACGGGGGATAGGCGCCTGATTACATGCACGACCGCATAATGGGCTTTGGTACAATTGAACCCTATGCGTCATGCGTTGAAAGACTTGCATTAAAGAAAGATGGGATGTTTTTGTAGCCAAAAGTGGCCCTATTTTAAGCACCACTCCACTAACTAGACTAGGCGGCCTACCAAGTGCCTCCCGTCAATTCCCTCCGCGGCGCCGGCGATTGATAGGGCCGGAGCCCACTGAAAGTTTCCCTTAGCGGGCAGCTCTGATTACGACGCCCAGCGCCGTAACTAGAACTGGGTACTCCATATGGAGTAGGCCAGGTGCGTGTGGAGTACTGTACCTACCTAGGTTGCTGCTTGATCATGGAAGTAACCTGAGCCTCCCCAATGCGTCCGTTGAACCCGACCGAGGTGGACGTGGACGTGGACGGGAAATCATTCCTCAGTCCTCCACCTCTCTCAACATGGAACTTGGCGTCGACATCATCATTCCTTGACCTGACATTGGCAATCATCACCGTCACCATCAAACATCCAGCATCACAATCCTTCGCTATACACACGTCCGCCACCTCACGCTTGCTGGCCGTCAACCCCGCCATCTGTTGTTCACCATTCACCACTAACTGACTGCATTTACCCACCCGCCTGGCTCGCGGGCTCCAGACCAGCGCAGTCAGCAGTCAACTCTGGCACAGCACGGCCATTTCTGTCCGCCCACGCACAACAGGGGCCACCTCTTATCCGCGACAACCTACCTACCTAACCTAACGTTAAGCTCTAGCTGCCTTCCGCTGTTGGTCCGCCCAGTCCAGTGCTACGCCCCTGGCCCCAGCCTCCAGTCTAACTTGGCGACTAACTAATCCGTCCGCGATACGCCCGCCATCCGCGATACGCCATCCGCCAGATCCCTTCCAACCATCAACATCCTACCGTACCGTCGTTATCACAGCCGCGGCCTTATCGCGTTGCTGACGCCTTGTCCATCTACGATAGGTTTCCGTCCAAGCGAAATGCCCTCGGTGGTGACCTCGGTCGTCTGACGTCCCTCCCCCATTTTCCACCCATCGCGGGACAGCCGGCCGCCGATCGAGACGAGCCGTCCGTGTCCATATCGCTCGGTGCACTCTTCTGTGACAGACTCAACTTTTCTCGTTAGGTCTGGCCATTGACATAGTTCCACCGCGTCCGATTTTGCTCTCAGTATTCGACGTCGAACCTTATCCCCATCACCGTTGACGACACCTAACAATCACCGCCTTGGTCTACGCCAACGCCGCATAAGACCAGCGGCTTGTGTGCGCGATCGCGCCATCTGGCTATCCTTACCCTGCCGCTGTTGTCTTCCCACCTTTCAACATGGGTAACTCGAGCACCAAAGAATCCCGCCCCGGCGGCGATGCCAGCCGCCGTTATTCGACTCCAGGAGACCCTTCAGTGCGCGAACACTTACGAGAGGCGGGTTCAAGATCGCGACGTATGAGCAGGACGGAAATCAACTTGTTCGGTCTTGGCGCTGGGTCTTCCCGCAATCGCGAGCAACCGGATGCCCCTTTCGAGCGTCGCGAGACAAAGCAGGAGCGCGAGGCGAGGAAACTTGAAAGAGAGCGTGTGGCACGAGAAAAGGAACGTGAGCGCAGTATGCGCGAGGAGCACGTTGATGGAGGTTATCTGGTTACATTGGGTACCTACACGGGCACCGAGGACTTTAGCAAGCCGGTCGTGAGGCAGCTACAGGTACTTCTTCTTCATCATTACCACTCGCCGGTGGAACCTCCAGCAAGCTGACACCGTCTTACTTGACAGATCGAGAGAAAGCTTGCGCCTTTTTGGCAAGGCCTCAATGATTGGTCTCCCAGCTGGACCGAGCACCAGCTGGTTGCTGCAGCCCGTGGTCTCCCAGTTCCCGCCGCTGATGCGCCTCCCGACCCGGAGCTCATGCCGCGGCCTCCTCCTCCCTCCGATAATCCGTCCTTCTCGAGCCAGAACCTACAGAATCTGACCGTGCCCATGGGACCTCGGACGCTTTCTGCGGCGTCAGATCGGAGCGGATCCAATGCTGGCTCGGCTCTCCCTTCCCCAACCTCGGCTGGGCCAAACAAGTCGAGTTCGCCTTTCAAGCCTCGAGCCAAGGCACTCGCTGCTGCTCTTAGTGGGGGATCTCGCAATGCCTCTTCAACCGACTTGTCCCCCAAAGAAGTGGCTCTGCCTCATGACCCTTTTGTAAACGGCCAGCTTCTCGAGGTCTGTCTATACAAGGACGCCGACGACTGTCCCATCTGCTTCCTTGCTTACCCACCCCACCTAAACCGCACTCGATGCTGTGATCAGCCCATCTGCAGCGAATGTTTCGTCCAGATCAAGCGCGCCGATCCCCACCTGCCTGAGCATCATCCCAACGGCGAAGCTAGAGATCCCACCCAGGGCATCACCCCCGATGATCCGCCAGAGATGCTCATCTCGGAGCCGTCGGCATGCCCATACTGCCAGCAGCCCGAGTTCGGTGTCACTTACGACCCGCCCCCTTTCCGCCGAGGCCTCGCCTACTCTTCCCCGCCCGGTAATCCGGCGTACGGGACGGCCATGTCCTCCCAGAGCTCACTGAATAGCACTCTTCCTCCGACCTCACCCGCACAAACCGGCCGCAGGCGCACGCATAGTTTGTCGGCGAACGCGCCGAATGTCATCACTACCGATCGCGTACGACCCGACTGGGCGTCGAAACTGCAATCGGCAAGAAATCACCAAGCTCGCAGAGCCGCAGCTGCAACCGCTCTCCACACGGCTGCTTTCCTCATGGGGGGAAATGAGCAGAGATCAATACTTAGACCTGGACGTTTCAGCAGGAGGAACACTGGAAACAATAGCGCCAGCGCCAGCGGACAGATCCAAGGTCAGGTGGACGCCCAGAACGACGCGGCCGAAGGTCCAGAGCCCGGTGCCAGAGACTCATCGAGGAACATACTAGGAGGCCGCAGAAACCGCATGGACGAACTGGAAGAGATGATGTTTATGGAAGCTGTCCGTCTCTCCTTGGCTGCGGAAGAAGAGCGTAAGCGCAAGGAGGAGAAAGTGTTGCGAAAGGAGGCAAAGAAACGAGAGAAGGAGGAGCGGAAAGCAGCAAAGAAGGGTGGTAACCCATATGGTGGGAGCGGCAGCGGTGCGAGCGCGAGCAGCCTGTCTTTGGGCCTGGGTCGTCGACGCGGCAACAGCGCTGCCAGCAACTTGAGGATGGAGGCCACGGTATCGAGAGCGTCGCAAGCGTCAAGCACCCCCGAATCGCCATGGGAATCAAGAGGGAAGGACGAGAACGTGGCCGGAAAAGGCAAAGAAGTTGACCGAGGACCGCAAGAAACTCAAGGCGGCCCGACGTCTTCCTCCAGCTCTCTACCTCTGCCCGCGGGACCTTCGCGTGGAGGATCACACCTAAGACAGATGAGTAACGCTTCATCGGTCGGATCGTCTATCAACGATAGCCCTGGTGACAGCCATACTGCGCAGGGCTACTTGGACGCCGATGGAAACCCTCGGTCTAGTGGGCTGAGCCTCGGCGCCTACAGTGATGATGGAGATCGTGATGCAGGAAGCGCTGGCGCTGAGCCCATGTTCAACTTTAGCAGCTTGGCTCAGATGGTGGGGGCCAATCTCGAAGATGGCTCTGTCCGCCACGATGACGATGCAGAGTCTCCTGGCAGCACATCAGGCCACGTTCGCCCACTCTCTCAGGTGAAGGAGGACGACAAGGAAGACGCCGAGGCAGAGCATGTAGAGGGTGTACCGACCGCCAGACACGAAGTCGTCCCCAGCTCCCTACGCGCGCCTGCTGTGACCATTACACCGGAGACGCCAGCACCGATGAACGATAACGAGACAGAGGACAAGCAGCTTGGGCACTCAAAGGTGGCAACGCTGGCACAATAAAGTAGTGATTGACTAGACGAGGATGGATACTATTTGGAAAGGTGGAGGGAGCCTGGGTTGTCCAGAGGCGAATGAGACACGACGACAGTGGACAGCGACTTGAGTGTGGTTTAAGGGTGAGCAATGTGTATCTTGTATATGGCAGCACTATTTGGGGCATGGGCAGACAGCGGGCGGGCATGTAATAGTTATGCCATGATGAGAAATTGTTCGAATAATGCTCAGTCTTGTGAGCTGACTGTTGATGCTTAGTGAGCTTGCGCGCTGCAACAACAGTCGTGGGATATCCCCAGGTACGCGGACCGCTATGATATAAAGCAAAACAGCGTCTCAATCCTTTAGTGGAACTTGGATCCCCTCCAAGACGTACAAACCAGATGTCGAAGTTGGTTCGACGAGATACGACACCGGTCACAGGCCAAGCCGTGCCATTGGTCCGTGATCCCTGCTGCGCTTCTGCTTTGGGCAGTAGAGGAGATGAAGGGTCTCTGCGTGGAGGTTTCACATGGTAGAAGGATGGGATGATGGAAGAGATGGGTTTCTTGTTGATGGCCGGTGGAGAGCGGAGGTCCTTGGAGATGAGTTGTGTAGAGGAGGCTGAAGTTGTGGGATTTACATGCTTGGGGATTTGAACAAGTACTTATAGACAGACTTGATCACTCATGTTTTATACTCACTTGGAACTCTTCACGTCTCAGAGCAGAACTTTCAGCTCATCTTTGTTTCTTATTTCTACTTGTTGTGTTCTTTAAGAGAGTCATGTCGCGCCAAGTCTACGCCCACTACATGGTATTCACCCCATAGCAAGCAAACCTCTCTCAACCACAGACACTGACTCTACAGACCGGTCTGACCGATGGCCAATCCCCCCAGCAATGGCGAAAGGAAATCTCAGACGCCAAAGCCGCCGGCATCGACGGCTTCGCCCTCAACATCGGGCCCAACGACCCCTGGACGCTGACGCAGCTGCACCAAGCCTACGCCGCCGCCGAAGCGGCATCGTTCAACATGTTCCTCTCGTTCGACATGGAGACCAAGGGCAACTGGGGCTCGCAGTCGGTCGTGGACCTGATCAACCGGTTCAAGGGCTCGGGCGCGCAGGTCAAGAGGGACGGCAAGCCGCTGGTGAGCACGTTTGAGGGCAGCAGGTGGGCGGG
>JAAVUK010000769.1:0-44222 GCA_014899095.1 Fusarium buxicola
TACTGGCTTGCGCAATACTAGCGCTGTCTGAATTTGTTGAGTGGATACGGTACTGTACAGAGATAGTTAAACTTAGGATGTTGCAAGGAGATCTTTAACTCATGATTGATGGTTCAAAGTTGCACTGATCTGGCAGTCAGTGGAGCCTCGGGATTCCTGTAGGTTTGTAGTGTAATGCATCGGCAGCTAAGTCAAGCCATCGCGCGCATTCTCAGGAAAACGGCATATAGTTCCTCTGTAAGCGCCCTGGAGAGAGTTGGGATGATGTGATTCCAGAGACAGCAACGTGCCTTAGTCAAGGTCGCTGTCTTGGCCGAGATGCCAACAACCAACACCGGCGGCAACTCACCTTGAGCGACCAATCGCACCATGGTACTCTCGGTTGAAGCGCAGCTGAAGGATTGCGATTTCGACCCATCTCTCCTCCAACGAGTCTCCTTTCGCAAATCTAAGCCACCGCTGGCCATGGTCGAGCCCGATCCTTCATGGCCCGCAACCTTTGCCCTCGTCAAGGCCCGCGGGTCTCCCCGCCAAGGCCGTTATCGGCATTGACCTGATCGTCGAGGATGCCACGGACGAGGCGTCCCACGCGCTGGCTCTTGAGGAAGTAGGCTCTCAATTCCTTCGCGAGAGCACCCCCATTGGCACGAGCACCGTTCCTTTGCGGGTATGAGCCAGTATCGTGCAACCTGCATGTCTGCGGGCCTGAGACAGAGTGACATGGGATCTTTACGCAATGAAGCGGATCGGGAGTTGTATGAGAGGATGAAGAGAGAGGCAGCTGAGGTGAGCAAGGTGAAGCCCGAACAGCTCGAACCTGCAGTGTAGGGTAAGCGGAATGGCGCGGCTCCACCCGCGGCCGCGGCGCCAATTCCGAGCTTAGCCCAAAATTTCAACATCCACCTCCGACTTCAACATCACCAACTCTAACCGTCCATTGCATCAAACCACCGCCAGCAGCAGCCGCTCTCTCAGCTCTGCGCGCGGATAAAAGTAATGAACACCATATTCAGCTCCATCACGCGCCTCGCGCGGCCCATCCTGGCCAAGCCGCTGGCCCAATCGCCCAGGTACGCCCTTCCAACGGACACCTCATCAAGCATCGCTGACTCTCCCATCCTAGGACATTTACGACCCTCGTCCCGCTCCGTCCCTCCCTGACTCCCTCCACCGGCGCCATCAGACGCACCGCTCTCCCCTCCGAATTCACCCCGTCAGCCGCCGGGTCGGCCGATGTCGTGCCCGCCAGCGCCATCTCGGCGCACCCTGCTCTGGGCGGCATGCAGATCCGCTGCGGCCCGCGAAACACCATGAACGGACATACTCGGCTGGTTCAGAAGCGCAGACACGGGTTCCTGTGTCGCATGCGGAGCAGGACCGGCAGGAAGATCCTCTGGCGGAGGAGGGTTAAGGGCCGCAAGAACATTGCCCAATAAGCCGGACTCGGATGCATTCAAGACATGGCTGAGGCGGTCTGTTAGAAGGAGGAGCATGTGTGGCGATTGTGACATCTCATGTACGATAATGGGGATATAGAGGCGAGGCTTGGACACGTGTCTATCAGGTCCTCCCTCGTGTGATACAAATCTGTACAAACACGATAACAAAAAATACCAGAACCTCTCATCCGTCGCTTGTTTTGGTGTCAGGCCGAGTTGCATATTGGAGGCATAAGCTTACTGCAGGAGCCATGCCATTTGGTCTTATGAATATGTACGAGGCGGCAAGCTCCGCATTCTCTCGGGAGAGTGCGCAGGCTGCAAAGGGTATTCTCAACTTGATAGCATAGGATAACATGTGTCTAGTGAGACTCCGCTCATTGCCGGCACTTGACAATAGTTAACTCGGAGGTTGGGTGAGCAAGGTAAACTCAACTAGACTGAGCGTGGGTTGCAATCGGAGCATAAGCTCGAATCAGTAAGAACCATTGGAGCTACTCGAAAGAATCCGTCATTCTGGAAGTCTAGGCAATAGCTTGGTTCCGCCATGCCGGAAACATGGGCCATTCTTAACACCATCGCAGCGCATGAGCCTGTCAAGTCACGCACCAACCCCTCATCAAGACGATCACAGGCTTTCAGTTAGCAGGAAGTAGTACATAAACGTCTCTTGTCCCTCGGCTTGTTCGTATGTGGCGCCTGCAGGTCCTCGCACGCAGATCATCAAGCACACCATAAGCACGGCAGACAACTGCACCGGATGGAGGTCAGGAAGCAAACTTGATAAAAATAGCGGCTGAGTGTGCTGCATCCTACAGTACGTCGGCCCGCCTTACATTAGAAGACAGGATGGGGTGTGAAGACGGTACGATTGACAGATGCAACAGGTAGGTGTCTGATGTGCATGCCGATCTACCTAGCTCAGAGGATGAGTGAGATGTGGGTGGTGATGATGAAGGATCAAATGCCTACTTGACCAATGACTTGAGTTTTGGAAGTGGCGAGAACTGAACGTAGGTACAGTATGTACTAGTCTCAACGGCTAAGGCAAAACCTTGGTCTTCTCTCGCAGGTATTCGTTCTTGGTTGCTTCATCTATCTGGCCATCTCACAGCACCAATGCATTCGGCAGTCGGTAATTAGGTACCCAAGGTACGGTCGCCAAGGAACCCCTCCACCCAACAAAGAATTCCAAAAATGGAGACCAAGGAAGCTCGCAAGCTTCCCCGCAAAATACCACCTTTTCCTTTGCAGGGATCACCATGGGCAGGTCAAAGCAGAATTCATCCGAACTCTCCGTGTAACTTTGGGGATGCATCATCATGAAGGCTGAGCCGAAAGGGATGCTGCACGTCGGTGTTTGTTTCCGTCATCACTCGGCAGATGCACCAAGGTTGGCAAAGGCTGAGATCGAGACGTTGAACCGACTATGAAAGACGATGGTTGGTCAGAGAGCTTCTCTTGGTGGGTGACAGACAGCTTGAGGTCGGGCGCCAAGTCGTTGCTGGCAATTGGTGTACTTGTCACAGTGACGTGAAGAGCCCAGTTTCGCTCTGGACCAACCAACCACTCATTCAACTGAGACTCTGTCGACTGTTTCAACCGATCACGCAGAGAAACAACTGACCACGCAGAGAAACAACTGACCACGCAGAGAAACAACTTGGATCAAACGTACCCCACAGTGATCAGAGCCCTGTAATCCCCGGATCTTGATTCCTCGACGCCGCCCCCCAACAAATGTGACCAAACCTACATCCAGACGCTGCATCTACAAAACACCCTTGTCTCGCCGAGAGAGCCCCATCTCATCCCAGGCTAGCAACCCATCCTTCGGCCCAGAGATCCCATATCTCGCAAGGCTGCCCCCTAGGGCCCTCACGTGGCAGGCCAGGCCGGAGATCATCATTTCCCCACTGGGAACCTCTCCGGGCCATGGACCAAGGAAAACGCAGACCGCCGTCCGTTGACGGGAAACTTGGCTGCTGTAAAAACGCTCAAGCTAAACCCCCGAGCGGACCGGCGGGGCCCAAGATGCAAGAGTGCCGGGGTGAAGCCTGGAGGGTCAAGAATGCGGGGGAGGACGAGATGAAAGAAGATGCGTGTCTTGTTTCTTTTTTGCTCTGGCGGTTAGGCCGAGAAGACGAGCTTCCCGAGTGGGATCAGTGTCGGAGTGGGCGGGTATTGTGATGGTATACACCGTACGGTTGAGGCCATGTATAAGTTGCCGTCTCCTCCCGGCCTGTGATGTAGTGCATCGCGGGTCGAAGCATCTCGAATAAACTTATCCCTTCTTGCGCTCTGAAAGGCCGTGTTCCTGTCTGAAGGGAGGCTTCAAGGAGTACAGCTCTTGTTGACAACTCCTGAGATATCGTCTTGGGTCTTTCTCCTGGTCAAGTGGACAGTATCATCAACCTCGACCCATCAAGAACTTGAACCACCAGGCTTTCTCATTGTCTGCCAAAATGCTCCTCCTATCACTCCTCTCGGCTGTGACCCTCGCCGTCGCGAGCCCTCTGGCTTCCGTCGACGAGTATGCCCATGCTCTGGGCGAGAGAGGCAAACAGCAGCACTCCATCTCAAACAGACCATGAGCTAATAGAAAGCCCAGCTGTGTCTGTATCACAACTAGACTACACCAACTTCAAGTTCTACATCCAACACGGCGCTGCAGCATACTGCAACTCCGAAGCCCCAGCCGGCCAAAAGATCACCTGTGGGAAAAACGGCTGTCCAGCGATCCAGAGCAACGGAGCAACCATTGTAGCGTCTTTCGTGTAAGCCCTCCTCTTAAAACACAAAGACTCTTTACTAACAAGCACTCACAGCGGCCCTGACACTGGCATCGGCGGCTACGTCTCAACAGACCCCGCCCGCAAGGAGATCGTCCTCTCCGTCCGCGGCAGCAGCAACATCCGCAACTGGCTCACCAACGTCGACTTTGACCAGTCTGACTGCACCCTCACCGCCGGCTGCGGCGTCCACACGGGCTTCCAGAACGCCTGGACCGAGATCGCCTCCAGGGCCAGGGACGCCATCGCCAAAGCCCGCAAAGCGAACCCGTCCTTCCGCGTCATCGCCACGGGCCACTCGCTCGGCGGCGCGGTCGCGACGCTGGGCGCTGCTACTCTGCGCGCTGGTGGTACGCCTGTGGATATCTTCACGTTCGGCGCGCCCCGGCTGGGCAATGATAGATTGTCGGCGTTTATTTCGAATCAGGCCGGGGGCGAGTATCGTGTCACGCATGCCCGAGACCCCGTGCCGCGTCTGCCGCCGCTGGTCTTTGGATACAGACATACATCGCCTGAGTATTGGCTGGCTGGCCTTGGATCTGGTGACAAGATTGACTATGCTCTTGCTGACATCAGGGTCTGTGAGGGTCCTGCCAATCTCATGTGTAATGGTGGTACGTTGGGCTTGGACATTATTGCTCATCTGCGATACTTTCAAAATACGGATGCATGTACAGCGGGCGGCATCTCGTGGAGACGTGATAGCAATTCGAAGCTTGCTAAGCGTGCCGAGATGACGGATAAGGAGCTGGAGAAGAAGCTGAATGGCTATGTTAAGATGGATAAGGAGTACGTGGAGAACCATAAGAACCGGTCATCCTGATAGGGACACATTAATGTTAATGGGCAACAATACAAATGATTCATCATGGAAGACACAAGTCAAATTATGCCGAGGCCAGCAGCGGGTCAAGGTGAACCCCATCGCAGTGGACAGAAGTTAAAGACATAAC
Source organism: Fusarium buxicola (assembly GCA_014899095.1). Lineage (NCBI taxonomy): Eukaryota > Fungi > Ascomycota > Sordariomycetes > Hypocreales > Nectriaceae > Fusarium > Fusarium buxicola. The sequence goes on from JAAVUK010000769.1 coordinate 5,185, forward strand.
GACCTCTCGAGAGCAGAATCTATCGTTCGTACACATGCATCATGATAATACCATACGCCGAGCAGCCCCTGCAAATGACTCAAATGTGATGACAAGTCGGGTTCCTAGACTCCAAAACACCAAACCACCATGTTCCGTTTTGGTACAGGCACAAAATCAATCGTGGGATCCTTCAACAACCATGCCCTGCGCGTTGGGTACGCCGACGAGAATGACTCCACGGGGCACTCGGACCTCCTTCACTTTCATGCATCCAAAGACATTGACCTCGCGGATGCTGGGACAAGCCCGGAAGATGGATCCCAGGATAAAATCCGTCACTTCCTCACAGAAGCTGATTTCCAGCTTCTTGAGCTCTGGGTAATGGGCGTCCTCGTGGAAAACCTCCTCAAAAGCCTCGCGTAAGATGTGACGACAAGCATGCACATTAAGGTAGCGCAGCTTCTGGCCGGAATGAGCCATCAGCGCCTTGAAGCCCTGGCTGCACAGTCCAACGTTGTCTGGGTTCTCTCGCGGCTTGCTCGCGTCAACCTGTCGACATTTCTGCAGGTCTAGGAAGTGCAGCGGCGGGTTGACCCAGGCGGTGAACAAGTCGACGAAGCCATTGTCAGTCATGAATTCGCTGTCCGTGATTCGAAGCTTGGTGAGAGAGCGGCAGTGCTGGTTAATGGCACGCAACACTCCATCATCGACTTCGGGAACGATTTTGAGAGAGAGTGTCTGAAGTTTGGCGCCAATCTTTGTGATGAAATGGGTGTAAGCGGCAGTCCGTGTTTTGTTCTGCAGCTGAAGACCAATATGCTCAAGTGCGGACAGCTCCCCAATGGACTTGACACCATCATCAGTAACCTTTTGGTTATTCTCGATCTTGAGTCGCTTCAAGTTGGGGCAGTGCTCTCTAAGCGCAGCCACACTATCGTCGCCAAAGTGGTTGTCGGTATAGTACACTTGCAGACCCTTGAGTGCTTCCCCCTTGGCCTGGAAAAACTCGTGCCACTTCTCTTCGCTCAAGAGGTTTGCTCCGTGGAGGTAGAATGATTCGAGAGAAATGTCGCGAGACAAAAGATAGTCCATTACTTCGTCCTTGAATTGGATGCCACACCGAATCTTGAGGTGTCGCAACCGAGGTGCCATCTGAAAGATGGAGATGAGGTCTTGGTCACCAAGGTTCGCACCATCGTAGATGCATACGTTCTCGGTGCCAGGTTGGACAAAGAGAGGAAGGGTTTCTGGCTTAAGGAGACGTCGCTTGGAAAACATGCGCGCAATCTTGTCAATCAAGTGATCGGGAAGGTCTCCAAGACTGTCAGCGAGCTCGACATTCTTAGCCAAGGTCTGGACACAAAGTGTGGCTAAGCTCTTGGTGCCAACATCGCCGTCAAGAATTCGGCTCTGAATAGCACGGCGTCTTCCAACACCGCCAGCTCCCGTCTGCTTCTTCGGCTTCTTCTTTGGTAGACCTTGTTGCTCCTTGGCCACCTCCCTCCCGCAAGGGGCGCAGAGGAGGCCGCCATTTGGACCAGCAACTGAGTAAGGAGTGACGGTGAAGCGTTTCTCACAGATATCGCAATTTTCCATCTGACCAGGAACGGGGCCTGATCTCTCTTCGAAAATGGCCCGAGCAATTTCGTCATCGTCAGAAAGTTCGGCATTCTTCTTGCGTTTCTTGAATGATTTGCTCTCCTTGATCTTTTCGAGTTTTTTTTCTTCCTCCCTCTTGCGCTTCGCAGCTTTGCCGACGGTGGCATTGCGACCCGAGCGCCGCCTGGTGGTGGTAGATTGCGCAGCGGCTGTGGAGGATTCGCCATTGTAATCCTCATCATCGTCCCGGTCCTCGGTCACGGCCTGTCTTCGGCGGGTCTCGGCATCTGTACGAATCTGAGCCGCAGAGATGTTGTGCGACTGAGGATGCGTCAGATTAATGATAAAGGATGCCAAAAATCACGAGACTCACAGCAAGGAAATCAGTCAGCGCAGATTGACTGTTTAAAATGTTAGCAAAAGTTGGAACTGGATATCTCGGAAGCGAATGAACCTACGGTCCGTAAACGGCACGGTTCGGTCGAGCAGGCTGATTCTGATTCCCATTCTGCCCATTCTGCCCGTTTTGGCCTCCAGTCTGGCCTCCAGTCTGGCCTCCAGTCTGACCAGTTTGGTTATTCTGGCTATTGCTCTGACGCTGCCTGGGCCGCGCCCTGCGAAAGACACCCGGTTAGTTCATCGCCACATCCCGAGTTTTAGCAAGTGAAGAGAAGACCTACATGGTCCAGACTCGGGCGATCTGCCAAAGAAAATGATAACCTGGGCAGGAAAAGGTTCCTTTGGCTTTCGCGACCAAGATGCAGCCCCTAAGATTTAAGGAGATGGAAAAGTTGAGTCCGGACTGGAGTTGGCGCAAAAGACAAAGCCGCCGGCAAGTGGCGTTCCCGGAGGCTCCCCTGCAGTGGCCGATCACCGTCGCGAGTAAGGAATCGCGGCCTAACACGGTGTCAGGTGACTCGACCGCCTCGTTAATGAGCGTTCCTGAAAAATATCGGCACTGTGTGGCGCACATCAACTGCGCCAGATTCTGTAGCTGGACGGGTTCAGCGCACAGTGTGCGCTTCTTCCTCAATTCAAGTTTAACCCCTGACTGATAAGGCCCGTGATTTCGTGCAGAGTCTCAACGCGCCCCAGACACTGTGACGCTGTGAATCGGCTCTTGGACGGGACGGGAGGGACCCCTCCAAGGTCTAAGGAAAGGAGCGAGTGGCAACTCCCCTTGAGCTTTCATCCTTTTTTTTTTTCTCCCACCGTCGTAATACATCTCAGTCGCAGTCAAAGAAGGACATTTCGTCTCATTGACCGAGTGAATTTTGTTTGTATCGTCCGTTTGTTTGCGTTTGTTTTCATTTGCCGTTTGTCTTGATCACTGTTCCCTGCTGCATCTACCGATCGATGCATTAGTGCGAACAGGCAGGGGTTCAACCACCATCTCACTCCCACCCTTTGCCAGACTCTGGGCTCTTTGTTCATTCAAAAACAGCATCTGAAGGCAAATTTCCTGCCTGAATCCCCTCTCTTTTACAGTCTTTGATATCGACCGACACACTCGAGAGTTGGCCTGCGGGTCCTGCCTTGTCTTATCGTATATTTGAGCGCTGAATCGACCTTCTCGCCAGCAGCATGCCTCGAGGCCGTTCCTCGGCTCGGGGAACACCCACCGTAGCTTCTGCGGCAAACAGTGAGTTCCATTCATCCCGTCAACATCTTTGCCGCGAGTAACGATCGATAGTTTCTCGAGAAGCATCCCCGGCATCAGTCCGGATGACTCGCTCAGCCCTGACTAGAAGTCAGGCTGCCTCATCCGCCTCAACCCCAGTTCAAGGCACAGATGCTCAGGCAACGGGTCTCTCAGTGCCACGCTCACGAGGTAGACCAAGGAAAAGTGTCATTGCAATTGAGGCAGCCTCCCCTGTTGCCCAATCTCCCACCGTGCATGCCGCTCCTCTGGCTAGAAAACGTGGTCGGCCACGCAAGGCATCCATTTTGGAGAACGAGTCCGTCTCCTCAGTACCAACACCTCAGGATGGTACATCTGAGAGTGGCTACTCCACCCCTGCAACTAGCAAAGTGCCAACTCCAGCTGCAATGGACTACAACAAGTCTACTTCGTCCCTTGAAGTTCAACTACCTGGCCCTGCTCGAACGGCGGCGTCTGATAGAGAGCGTGGGTTGCGAAACAGCATGTACTCGATGAATTCAACGGCCAAGGGCAAGGCAACAGTCATTGACGACTCGGATGACGACGACGATGACTTTCTGGACAACTCTCGAGATGCCAATGTAGCTCGTCGTCTCCAGAAGGAAGAGTTTGAACAAGGCACGACGAAGGCTGCATCTGCGTCACTTCCTCTACGGAGAAGCACACGACCTTCATTGTCTGGTAGCCTGCCCTCATCGGCTTCCAACAAGGCCTCTGTCAAGCGTGGCAGAACATCAACGGGCTCAGCTCCCAAGCGTGGCCGTCCATCGAAGAAAGCCAAGGTCATCCCCGATTCTGATGACCCTGACATCGACATGGATGCGGAGATTGCAGCGGCTGCGGGCCTGGACACTGAAGATGACCTCATTTTGGGCTTGAGCTCTGACGACGACGCGTCTTTTGCAGACCTTGAAGATGCTAGTGACAAAGACCAAGCTGTATACGTCTCCAGTGATGATGACGATGTTCCGTTGGCAAAAACTAGGAAGTCAACCGGCAAGCGTGCCATCCAGACTGCTCCACGAAGCATCGCGCCGGCACCTAGCGGGAGCCGTTTCACCCAGACTGCCCGCCCACGACCACCTCCAAACCCAACACCGGCATCAAGACCTGTGCAAAATGCCAACCCTCAAGCCACGTCTACAGCCTACCCCTTATCGGAGGAGGATGTTGAAGAGATGCTCTCGGATGAAATTGAAGCTAACGATATGTCTACCGACGTTGACCTCACGGATCCACTCAGTGGCCTTAGTACTAGCGATACCGAGGGAGATGTTGGTGAAGACAGGGCGGCACTTCGGGCCATCGCAAGAACACGACGGGCCTACAGACCAACCGGCAACGGCCGACGTCTTAAGAAGGAGCGAGATCGTCTTGAAGCCAACCACCCAGAGATTAAGACTATGTGGCAGGAGCTGGAGGCCATGCCCGTTCTCAAGGCTGGAAAAGCACCTCAGCCACCCACCATTTCACGTCAGCTCAAGCCATTCCAACTTGAAGGACTTGCTTGGATGATGGAGATGGAAAAGATGGAGTGGAAGGGAGGGCTGCTTGGTGATGAGATGGGTTTGGGCAAGACCATCCAGGCTGTGTCCCTCATCATGTCGGATTATCCCGCAAAGCAGCCCTCTCTGGTTCTAGTACCCCCTGTGGCCTTGATGCAGTGGCAACAGGAGATCAAATCATATACCGACGGTACACTGAAAACCTTCGTCTTCCACGGCACAAACCAAAAGACCAAGGGCATCACTGTAAAGGAGCTGAAGAGGTACGACGTTATCATGATGTCGTACAACAGCCTGGAGTCCATGTATCGCAAACAGGAGAAGGGCTTCAAGCGGAAGGACGGCATCTACAAGGAGAAGAGTGTTATTCACTCGATCAACTTTCATCGGGTCATCCTAGATGAGGCCCACTGCATCAAAACGCGAACCACAATGACCGCAAAAGCATGCTTCGCCTTGAAAACCAACTATCGCTGGTGTTTGACTGGCACGCCACTCCAGAACCGGATTGGAGAATTCTTCTCGCTGATTCGATTCCTCAACGTCCGTCCCTTCGCGTCCTATCTTTGCAAGCAATGCCCATGCTCGACGCTTGAATGGTCCATGGATGATAACCATCGTTGCTCCCAGTGCAAGCACGCCGGAATGCAGCACGTATCCGTCTTCAACCAGGAGCTGCTGAATCCCATTCAAAAGTTTGGCAACCTCGGCCCCGGCCGAGAGGCTTTCCGCAAGCTTCGATTGATGACTGACCGCATTATGCTTCGCCGTCTCAAGAAGGACCACACCAACTCGATGGAACTTCCTGTCAAGGAGATCTATGTTGATCGACAGTTCTTTGGAGAGGAGGAGAATGACTTTGCCAACAGTATCATGACCAACGGCCAGCGCAAGTTTGACACCTATGTCGCCCAGGGTGTTCTTCTGAACAACTACGCCAACATCTTCGGTCTCATCATGCAGATGAGACAGGTTGCTGACCATCCAGATCTGATTCTGAAGAAGAATGCCGAAGGCGGCCAGAACGTGCTGGTCTGCGGCATCTGTGATGAACCTGCAGAAGACACAGTGCGCAGTCGGTGCAAGCACGACTTTTGCAGAGCCTGCGTCAGTAGCTATGTTCGCTCGACTGCTGAGCCTGATTGCCCCCGGTGTCACATTCCCCTGTCGATCGACCTTGAGCAACCTGAGATCGAGCAGGATGAGAACCTTGTCAAGAAGAACTCCATCATTAACCGTATCAAGATGGAGAACTGGACATCGTCGTCCAAGATTGAGCTTCTCGTCCATGAGCTTCACAAGCTGCGCTCTGACAATGCCTCACACAAGTCGATTATTTTCTCACAATTTACCACGATGTTGCAGCTCATCGAGTGGCGTCTCCGCCGAGCTGGCATCACTACAGTCATGCTCGACGGTAGCATGACGCCTGCGCAGCGTCAGGCTTCGATCGAGCACTTTATGACCAACGTGAACGTTGAGTGCTTCCTGGTCTCGCTCAAGGCCGGCGGTGTCGCTCTGAACCTCACCGAGGCTTCTCGAGTTTTTATTGTCGATCCGTAAGTCTTCCGACACATTGCAATGTTGCCTGGATTCCTGACTAACATAACGTAGATGGTGGAACCCGGCCGCAGAGTGGCAGTCGGCCGACCGATGCCACCGCATTGGACAGACTCGACCCTGCACTATTACCCGCCTGTGCATCGAAGATTCGGTCGAGAGCCGAATGGTGCTGATCCAAGAAAAGAAGACCAACATGATTCACTCGACGGTCAACGCAGATGACAAGGCGATGGATTCGCTGAGCCCTGAGGACATGCAGTTCCTCTTCCGCGGTAGCTGAGCGACCTTGCAAGTCGTCCTCTACGCAAAAGCGCATCATGTCTAATCCTTTGTTTTGGTACGAAAAGGCGACGAGTAATTGTTTTCTTCATTCGAGTTCGATAGATAATGGTTGTTCTTCGAGGAAACATCCAGAGCAAAGATTAAGGTCGTGTAATTTATGTGGCATTCTGGCCACCGGACAAGCGAGGAGTGCATATGGAGCAGGGGAGTTATGCACGAGAGGAATTTGCTATCACAACACGGCATGGTTTGATTTCTTGGTGTTCTCAGGGCATGTATGTAGGAGTTAGTGAACGAATAAACGACCCTGAGATGAACCAGCATTTGAGCTTGCGGGTATGTCTCGATACAAATCTGGTTCCCGTAATGGGGGGGGGTTAGTTTCTTGATGTCTTCGGGCATTACCAAACGTGGGACATCAACAGGGTGAGTGATAGATAGAATGATACTTGCAATGGTATCAAAGAACTGTCTGAACTCTATCTACGCCTCTTTCTCTTATCTGATGTGTCTGATCTGTTCAAGCACAACCATACGAGCCAATGTGTACAGTCATTACTCAGAGTGAAGTTCCAAAAAGCAAAAAGGGCATCGAGATATAAACTTTCCCAAACATGAAGCGAGAGTACGAAGGGAACATGCCTAGCGAGCAATTCGAGTACTACCAAAAATGTAGCTCGATGCAACGTCTAGATTTTCGTCTACTGGCAGAACAACCAAGATCACAGACCCAGGAGGGCCTTGGCACCAGGCTCGCTGCAGACGTAGATAACGTCGTGGGCGTTGGAGAAGCCGTTGAACTGGGTGGCAGAGCACTTGGTGTAGGCGCCCATATCCTGAAAGTAGAGCCAGTCACCGACGTCGAGAATGGGGTCGAACCGGGTGCTCTCGGTGATGCGGTCGATGCCGTCGCAGGTAGGACCCCAGACCGAGTACTCGAAGCCTTCGCCGATGGGAGTGGGATGGGCGGCCGAGGTCTCGTAGAGGGTCTTGCCGCCGGCCCGGAGGATCTTTGCGATGGGGCTCTGGTGGTCGAACATGATATTGGAAAAGTTGCCGTAGACGCCGTCGTTGACGTAGATCATGTAGCCCTTGCCGTCGAGGGTTGGGTCCTCGACGGTGCGGCGGGCGATGATGTTGCAAGCGATGGTAAAGGCTGTGGCGACGTAGTAGCGGCCAGGCTCAGCGATGATATCGACGTTGCTATGCGGCGGGAAGAACTCGTCGAGGGCGCCGCGGAGGACAGTGGCCATGGCCTCGAAGGTGCTACCGCAGAAGCCACCGCCAACGTCGAGGGTGCGCATGTGGAAACCGAAGTCGCGGGCCTGCTGGAAGACGGTGTGGGCATCGCGAACGGCCTTGAAATAGGCGAGGGGGTCGGCGGCGCCGGAGCCAACGTGGAAGCTGACACCAACGACGTTGAGGCCGAGGTCCAGAGCGAGCGCCAGGAGGGCTTCGGTGGTGTCCATGGCGGCACCGAACTTCATGCTGAAGCGGCACATGCTCTCGCTGTCGTCGGTCATGATGCGGAGGAAGAGCTCGGCTCCTGGGTAGAGCTTGGCAATCTTGTAGAGCTCGTCGGCATTGTCAAAGGTCATCTGCTTGACGCCCACAGACTTGACGTATCGGACGTACGAGTTCGTCTTGCAGGGCTGGGCGTAGATGATGCGGTCGGGGCTCAGGCCCGTGGACAGGACCTGCTCGATCTCGGTCTTGGAGGCGCAGTCGAAGCCGGTGCCGAGCTCGGAGAGGAGCTTGATGACCCGGGCGTCGGGGTTGCACTTGACAGCTGGGCGTGTTAGTGAGTTGACGACGGGGGCTAGTGGCAATCCCGGGCTTACCATAGAAGGGCCTGACACGAGGGAGATTCTTCTTCCAGCGAAGGTGCTGGCGGTAGACCTCGCCCAGGTCAGCGACGAAGAAGGTGTCTTCGTCACCAGGCTCGCACATCTCATGGTCGATGGCTTCCACACGCTGGTGGAGGGCCTCGCCAATGAGCTGCTTGGGAGTAATCACGCCATGTTGCTCAAGAGGTTCCTGAAAGATGGGCTTCTTCAATGCGACATGAGGGTGATTGACATTGTGGTTGTAGGTGTCGAGGACAGCCGTTGCCATAACCATATCCCAAACAGTTGCGGGGGGGCTGAGGGGATCGACGAGAGGGACGTATTGTACCGTAAGCTGGTAAACGGTAGACACGAGAAAAACCGGTGGTATTCCTCGGGGATTGGTAGGTGGTGTATATATAAAAGAAGCTCAGCCGATTCAGCTGGTGTTAAGGTGGTCGTGAGCGGTAGCAGACTGATCCCTCAGTGATCTGACGAGGCCTCCTCGACTCTTCCTCGGCTAGAGGAAGAACCTCTAAGTACCCCTTATGCGGCAGCTGGTTGTCGTCGAAGAACGACGGGGGAGTATAGTCGAGACGGGGGCTGTCCAAGACAAGGAAGTCAAGCGGCGTCGAGTCGAGCAGCAGCAGCTGGAGGCGGGATAGCGTTGATGATGTGGGAGGGCTTGCAGAGGCTGAAATCTTTGTCACTGACGAAGCTCACGGCCGGAGGAGCCGTGGTGGAAGCGGTGCCTTTGAGAAGACCAAAGGCGAGTCCAACGGTGGGTGGTTGGGTTGGAGGGCGGAGGGAGCTTCGGTGCTCGAAGCTAGGGGGAACTTTTGAAGCTGTGCTGGCGGTGCTGACGATGTAGAGTCCTTGTCGCGGTGACTTGACAGTCGACGGGGAAGACGAGGGTTTTATTGTCTGGGTCTGTGTCTGGGGCGAAGAGGAGGTGAAGGGGGAGTTTATGTAAATAGTTCCAAGCAGAGACAAAGTCTGTGCTGACTATGTGGTTTGAGTGGTTGGTTGGGGAGCTAAAGGTGGAGTAACTCTGTCTGAAGGTACCTAAGGTACGAGAGAAATTTTTGCTTGTGACGTTGACAGCCCAGGAGGGGCAAGTTCGGAATGCCAGGGGTTGAAGAACTCGGTGGCGCAGCAGAGGGAGCTTGCATAAGCTTGTACCTGACTATCAGTACCTCGAACAACCAGTTGAGCCCCAAAGAAACGAGCAGCTGAACAGGAGGAATTGTTCGATTCTTTGCGTATTTAGTCAAGAGTCAGTCTTCACTTTCATCGTCATGGTTCGACACCGTCTTCAATTGGCGGTGATGAACCCATCCTCCAGCCACAGGCAAGAAAAGCAAAGTCCACGCTAACCCGAGAACAAAAAAGACCACTTCCCTCTTCCGGCAAGGCATCCCGACAAAGGGATAAAAAGATATGCAGCCACAAGCTGTACAGTGACTAACCTCCCTCTTGGAGGGAGTTGTTCCGGTGCTTTTCGTGACTCTTCATCGACAGACACGGAAACCCTGCCCTGTTGATCTATCATATATCGAGTATAGTACGGATATGTGTCATGATACGTATTCGAGAACCAGGCTCAACCCGTTCCGTTAACAGCTCAGGTGCGTTCGTTGATAATTCCCTCACTCAAAAGTGTACAAGCCCAACTTTGCTCGGCCCATCGGGCACCATCCGATCCTGGACCTAGCTCAAGCCTGTCTTTATCCAACTTCTCGAGCAGTCCTTTCGCCATCTCGATGCGAACAGGTCAGCATTTTCCTCGATGCCGATGCCCTGCCTAGAATCGGCTGAGTTGCCGGATATTACCATTACCACATCAGGCAGATCAGCATTCACAAAACATATACAGCACGTACAAAGTAGAAGCCATGTATGTAATGTACTCTGTTCTTTAGTCCAGCAATCCATCACTCAAGGACTCCGGCTCTGATAGAACGAGCTTTTCCCTCTCTCCCTCTCTCGACCACACGCCCAATCCTTCATCCGCAATCCTCCCCGAGCCTCGACCAACCATTCATCCACCAGAATCACTCCGTGCTTGGTGCTTGCGCTCCGCAGCCTCGGGGGTTCGATGGTGTTGGGTATAGCAAAGGCATGAGAGAAGAGTAGCTTCCGGAACAAGGGAGGGAAAAGAAGGGAGTGAGGTTTGTGTCTCATCTTGCGTTGCTCTGTGGCCTCTGCGCCATTGAAGGGCACAGAGATGTATCGTATCTGAACGCGTGAAATAGGAGGACAGCATGTCTCGTGTCAAGTGAACGTGCAGGTATGCATCCGTTGCGTTGTAACGTGTTGAGAAGGGTCATCTATAATCTTTTGCGTCTGTGTAATGTACACTTCATCGTACAGCTGTAGCCACCCCTGTCTACCCTTATTGGCTCGTCAACCTTGGTCGATAGCTCTATAATACCATGGTTAGCTCTGTAATCTTCCCCTCTTACTTAACGCCCTTGACGTCCATCTCGCGAAGCTTCCATTCCCCGTCAACCCACGACTGCTTCTCACCCAGGAACGAAACCCGCTCTTCGCCCTTGGCCATCGCCTCAACCAGATAACGCTGTGCCACCTCACGCACTTGATCCTTGCTGACATCCAGAAGCTGCTCGCGCTTCTTCTGCTTCATCTCCTCGGTGATGCCTGACAGGAACCGGCCCATGCCCTCCTGGTTCACTGACTTGGGCGCATCAACGCCCTGGAACACTGAGATCTTGGCCTCCTCCAGGTCGCGGTCTGACCACTTCTTATCCGCCGCCCACTTGCCAGCATTGCGCATGATACTCAGCGTGTTCTGCGGGTTGGGGTCGCGGTACGAGTAGAAGCCAAATACGCCGTCCAGAGGTCGAGAGTAAGCACCTCCGCCGTAGGCGCCGCCCTTCTCACGGATCTCATGGTGCAGGTGTTTGTGCGTGAGAAGTTGGGACAGAATCTGGAGCGGTGCACCATCCGCAGCCGTGTACGACGTCGTCGGCACGGCCAAGCCGCCATAGTAAACTTGGTACGGCAGAGGGAAGAATGTCTTGCTATCCCGGGGAAGCTGTCGAGGAGAAGGGTTCTTCAGGTTGAGCGGGTCGCGCGAAAGACCGTTCATGAAGTTCTGCAGTGAAGCGCCATTGTCCGCGACACTCTCCGAGCCGCAAGTAATGGCTGTGCGAATGTTTCCTCCAGCGAGCGCAAAGCTCTGGATCTGCTTCAACTTGGCAATCACATCCTCCAGCTTGTCCGATTCGGGTCGGCTAGCGAGAGAAGTCACCAGCTGGACCTGGGAGAGGCCCGACACTTGTTGTCGAAGCCACCCGCCGCGGGTGAGGCCAGACTCCGAGCTACCCATCGCGAACCGATGACCAGTAGACGCAATGTCATTGACCACGCCATCGGCAGACGCCTGAAGAAGCTGTCGGATTCGAAGCGCCGCCTCGGGACTGTCAAAGTCGGTTCCCAAAACGAGCTTCTGAATGATGTCAAACATGACAGGAACGTTGCGGTCCAGAGCCATTCCGGTGAAGATAAGACCCTCGCTAGCAGCGTGGAAGTCGGTAGGGGATGGTGTACAGTGGTATCCAACCGAAACACCTCCAGTCTTCAACTTGATGAGATCCTCAAGCTGCTCCGTTGACATATCCTTGGTACCAAGACGCATGATACTGTCGGTAAATAGGGGAACCAGCTCACGCAGCTCATCCGGCAAATTTTCTAACGTGTTGATGGCGCGGAAGTAGGTCAGGCCGTTTGTCGGGGCTTCATGCCACTGAATCTTGGTCCCGTTGGCGTTTTCGTCTCGAACAACCACAGGCTCCTTGCTTCGGGGAATGTCCTTGACGTGAACAGTCGGCAGACAGCTCAAGTCTTCCGTGTTGGTCTTGTTCTGCTCGACCAAAAGGTCCTGCTCCTGCTTCTCAAAGTGCTTTCGGGCGTTCTCCTCGCCGCCAGCCTCCTTGATCGCTGCTTGGATCTTACCCGAAAGCCGCTCCTGCTCCTCCTTGACCAAATCCTCGCCAAATGTCGTTGAAGGAGCCATGGTAAAGGTCAGGGCATTGTCGTTTAGCAGATACTTGTCGATCAAACTCTCCAAGTAGTTACCCTCAGCGAGCTTAGCCTTGAAGCCTGCGATGGTGTCGTTCCAGGCAAGAGAGTCAAAGGGATCAACGCCGTTGAACCACTTGGGCTTCAGGCGGTTGAGCATAGAAAAGCCAAAGTTAGCAGTCTTGTGCTTGAGGGACAGCTCTAGCTGGTGCATTGAACCGTCAATCTTGGTCTTGTCAAAGCCTTTGTCGCGAGCGTCCCGCAGAATTTGCTGGACCTTCTCCTTAAGCTTAGGCACATCGGCCTCTTGGACACCAGTGAGACCAATAGAGAAGATGCCATGCTTAGCAGAGCTATCATATCCAGCGTTGGGGCTCCAATCGGCGCCCATGCCAGCCTCAATCAGGCCACGGTAAAGGGGTGAGCCGTAGCCGTCCATCAACAGAGTCGACAGAAGGGCGATAGAGAAGGACTCGAGGACGTTCGTAGTATCACCCATTATCCATGAGACCGAAGTCTTGAACTGGCGATCGGAGTCCACCAGAGGATCCAGAGGGCCATAGAGGGTCACATCCTGGGGACCGTTCAGTGTTATAGGCTCCCGGATTTCCTTGTCACCCTGAATCTTCTCGAAAGCTTGGAGCTGAGCATTTGCCTGCTGCAGATGGTCCACCAAGGGCATATCGCCGTAAGTGAACACCTTGGCATTGCTGGGGTGGTAGTGTTCGGCATGGAATTTCTGCAGCTGCTCATAGGTGAGATCGGTAATCTTCTGGGGGTCACCGCCTGAGTTGTTGATGTCGGGGAAAATATGGTCGTGAAAGCGAATGTAGTAGAGATAGCCGGCATCCGACATTTGGCCCTTCATCTCGTTATAGACGACACCCTTGAACACCAGCTTCTTGCCAGCTTCATCCTCGGCGAGTGGGTTCTCTGGACCGATTCGCCAGCCTTCTTGAGTAAAGTCGGATTTCTTGAGTAGCGGATGCAACGTAGAATCGAGATACACGGACATGAGGTTCTTAAAGTCCTGCGCGTTGGTTGTCGCGAAAGGGTAGAAGGTGTGATCCGAGGCCGTAAAGGCGTTCATGAAGTTGGACAGCGTTCGAGGAAGCATCTTGAAGAAGGGGTCGCGGATGGGGTATCTAAAACACCATTAACCATTGCTTCCTTGGGTGTTTTCACAATAAGGGCCAGTCATACTTGTTGCTGCCACATAGCGTCGTGTGCTCCAGGATGTGCGGAATACCAGTGTCGTCCGGAGGGTTGGTCTTGAAGCCGATCGAGAATACATTGTTGCTGTCGTCGCGCGCAATGTGTAGGTAGTCGGCACCCGTCTTGTCGTGTTGCAGGTGCAAGGCTGTCAGCTCGAGTTCTGGCACATGCTTGGATCGCACAAGGGTGAAGCCATGAAGCTTCTCGCCGGGCTTTGGGAACTGCGACAGCTCTGTCACGGCCTTCCGAGCACCAGCGGCGGCGTTGCGAAGCATTATGGGAGGGAAGAAATTAAAAAAAAAATGGAGGTTGGGGAACAAAGAAGCTAGTAATACATCAAACAATCAGATAGTATACAGATCTAGATGCGATCCGAGGACGACGTCGCAAAAGAGTTTGGGTGTCATCAAAAGAAGAAAGTGAAGGTTAAGATTTCGCGAAGCATGTCGTCGGCACAATTGATGACGCCGGAACGTCTCGCCCCGATAGAAAAGAGTACGTACCGTGGCGCTACAGCCTCAAGAGGCTGTCCGCCCACGTCAGTCGCATGGATCCATGCGTAATTGTGGGTGGCCAGTGGGTGCCATTCAGTGGGCGGCCACTGTGCAATAGCGCAAAATCCGCAAAATCCCCTGTTACCTTGTGGAATATTAGTCAGTCGGGGCTCGGCCTGTACGTACCCCATCCATGGCAAAACCCATCCATGCCTACCGTAGGTGCCTTCGAGACTCCATGAGCCCTCCATTCTATCCCCATCCCAGCAACCATCTCCGTCAATGATCAACGAGCCGTGGCTTCTACGTTGTGCGCTTTGAGACTCCGAGTCACGTTGCACTACCGCCGTTGCCAGAGTTCGTGGCCATTGCCATTACTGCAGACCCAACCCCAAAGCCCGTTGAGGTACGAAGACATCAACTCCTCAACCATGGAACGTGCCGCTCTGCGCTACACAGTGGGCAATTCTTGCTTGCATGAACTCGACTAACCTTTTTCTCCAACTTAGCCGACGCCATCTTTCTTTCATCTACTTTGCTGCTTCTCCAGAACGATACGATTACCGAACCCTCCCCGAACCCGGTGACTCAAGCGCCTCGATCTGCCTTTCCGCGACCACGTCGGCCTCCTTCATCCTGTTTCGATGCCCTCGGGCCTTGCACCTTGCAGCTGCCCTTGTGACCCCCGCCCATCCGCTTGCCGCCCGCTGCCTGGACCTCGATTGTTGCTAAACTGGTGATGCCTGCCAGTCAGCTGGATGCTCCTCTAGCCAACGGGCACGAAGGCCACGACGGCCACGTCCATCCACCGCCGGCTCCCGCCAAAAAAGTCAAGGGCAAGAAAGCCATGGATTCCAACGAGGCGACGCGCCTCCTCCACGCGCGCATCTCCCAACTGGAGCAGGATGCCGCGGGCGAGAAGGATCAAGAGCTGGAAATTGGTGTGTTCTGCCCCCGTCGTCAACAAGCGGCACAAATATTTCTGTCGGTGTCATCGCGCATGCAGAAAATGGAAAGATGGGAACTCGATTTGCTGATATGTGGCCGATGCAGAGCGCGAAGTTAAGAGGGCGAACCGTGATCTTCTCCAGCAGGTCTCCAAAATGGACAACATGCAAAAAATCGACCATCTCACCAAGCGGTCCAGCGAACTGCTAGCCGATATGCGACGACTTGAGCGTGAAAACCAAAAGAACAAACGACGAGGCGACAACTTGCAAAAGGAACGAGATGCTAGTCGAACTGAGTTGAGCAAAACTGTGGGCCTTAAGGAGAAGCTCGAGAAGTTGTGCCGCGAACTCCAACGTGATAACAACAAGATGAAGGTTGGTCGTAGTTGCCCTCACGGCGGACTGGGTACTGACGGTTCCAGAACGAGAACAAGGAACTTCAGACAAGCCAAAGGCGTAACAACACTCACTGGGATGAGAAGTACGCCACTCTTTTATCAAAACTCGAGGGGTATCAAGAAGAGAAGGATACCCCAAAAAAGCAGGTTGTGGACATGGAGGTTGACGAACTGTAAGTCTTCGCGCATGGTTTGCCGGAAATACCTGTCTACTAACAATGCGCTCAGTTTCCGAGTCCGCTTCAAGTCCTTCATCGAACAATACGAGCTGCGCGAGCTGCATTTCCATTCCCTGATGCGCACTAAAGAACTCGAAGTTCAGTACCATATGGCACGATACGAGAGAGAAAAGAAGAATGCAGAAGGCGAATCGACCAAGGCCCGTCATCTTCAAGCACAAGTTCAAGCCTTCACCAAGACGGAGACAGAGCTTAGGAATCAGCTCAACGTCTACGTGGATAAATTCAAGCAGGTGAGTGGACTCGAGCGAGCCAGCGCCGCATGTTGACTAATGGCACAGCAGGTGGAGGATACCTTAAACAATAGCAATGACCTGTTCTTGTCGTTCCGCAAAGAAATGGAGGACATGTCAAAGAAGGGGAAGCGGTTAGAGAAGGAGAACGAGGCCTTGAAGCGCCAGAAGGAGGCGACAGCCGCCAACATTATCCGCATGGCCGAAGAGCGCCATGATTGGAAGAAGAAGACAGACACCGCCGAGAAGAAGACCGAGAAGCTCATGAGCATCATCCAACAGATGCAGCAACAGGGACGTAAGGTACCACCCGGCATGGCCAGTACTGTCGAGAGCTGTTATTCAGACAGCCACGGAGGGAACGAGGGTGATGAGAGTGACTACTCCGACGAAGACGGCGAGGAGGAAGAACTTAGCGAGTTCGACGACGATACAGAGGAGGAACCGCAGGGCAACGAGCAGGGAACACCGGTGCCATATGGGCCGGAGCGCCCTCCTCAGCCAGCTCCTGCTGCAACAACCAACGGGCACTAGGAGGCCACTCGGAGTGAGGCCCAAGCCGTAGCCACAACCTCGGGGGATGCCAAGGCGAGCCAGCCGGTCGTCTTGTCAGCCGGATTCTTTCGCGGACCAGCTGACGGTGATGACGAACGGTGGAAGCCCAGAGAGATTGCATCAAGCATGACACAACAGCTGTTTGACCAGCTGTTTGAGGACATGGTTGACTATATTTCGCGGAGTGAGGAACAGTTGGGTCTCAACTAGTTGGCTAGCAGGTTGGGATACTTGCTAAAGGTGCTTTTTGTTGCTGTTACGTGTAAGATGTATCGTCGTAGCTTCCGGCAGTGTTAAACCATCGTCGCCCTCCTTGTCTTGGCTGAATGGCTACCAGGATGTATCATTGGATCCAACAGAAAGACGATGCTGTGAAAGCTCCGGGGCTGATTCTAAGTGAAACTGACGATGCTGTGGGCCTCTGAGGTTCTAGACAGAAGACGAGATGGAACCGCCCAAAAAAGGTCAAATACTTGAATGACCAAGGCAAAAATAATCTCCTCTTCTGTGCCACAAGAATACGAAAACATAACATTCAACTCGTTCTTTCACCGATGTTGCAGTGCATTCGACATCCGGCATCGGCATGTCGGGGAATATCAGGCCCGATGGCCTGTACAGTAGATTAGGCCACCTTACCCATCCCACTTTGATAAGCAACCGCGCCGCGCAACCCATCTCGTATAGGTAGCTTCGATCTTACAACTACAACCCACTAAAAAAGGACCCAGGTTTACGGTTTTCATCGACAACACCGCAGCCATGGACTTTCTTCAGGTACGTTCATATTGTCTTGACATTGATCTGCTCTATCGCTATCCAATTCGCGCTTCTTTCTTGCTCGATCTACCATGACACTTGCTGACTCATGCGCCAGCGTCTCGCGCGCTTCCTCGACCGCCCGCTCTTCCCATGGAAGAAGCTCATCATGGGCTTCTCCGTCGGCCAATACCTCTTCGAAACCTTCCTCACTGTCCGCCAGTACGGCGTCCTCCAGAAAACCAAGCCCCCTGCCGTCCTCTCCAAGGAAGTCTCCCAAGAGGTCTTCGACAAGTCCCAAGCCTACGGTCGCGCCAAAGCAAAGTTCGAAATCATCAACGGTCTCTACAGTCAGATTCAGAATCTCGCCTTTATGCAGTTCGATGTCCTTCCCAAGCTATGGTCCTGGACTGGTGATCTCCTGCTGAAATGGGCCCCCGCTGGCTTTACCGGCGAGATCAGCCATACCATTGTCTTCGTCCTGTCCTTCGCCGTTATCAGCCAGCTGCTTCGACTTCCCACATCTATCTACCAGACGTTTGTTCTCGAGGAGAAATTCGGCTTCAACAAACAGACTCCCAAGCTCTTCGTCAACGACCTTCTCAAGACTCAGCTTCTGACCTTTGTCCTCGCGCCCCCTTTCCTTGCCGGATTCCTCAAGATCATCCAGAAGACGGGCAACCAATTCTTCTACTACCTATGGCTGTTTGTCATCGTTCTTCAGGTCTTCATGATTACCATCTACCCGGTCGCCATTCTGCCCCTGTTCAACAAGCTATCGCCCCTCGAGGACGGTGTGCTCAAGACCAAGACCGAAGCCCTCGCCGCCAGCCTCAAGTTCCCCCTGCACGAGCTCTACGTCATTGATGGAAGCAAGCGTAGCGCCCACTCCAACGCCTATTTCTTTGGTCTGCCCTGGAAGAAGCACATTGTCATCTATGATACTCTGATTGAGAAGAGCGAGCCTGAGGAGGTTGTCGCTGTCCTGGCGCATGAGCTCGGCCACTGGAAGCTCGGCCACACTACCAGCCTCTTTGGTATCTCCCAGGTGAGCAAGACCGCGTTTAATTGACCAAGTGCCGGTTGAAGCTAACGTTACTGTCTCCAGGCCCATTCGTTCTACATCTTCCTTCTCTTCTCCGTCTTTATCAACAACCACTCTTTGTACTCGTCCTTCGGCTTCCTCACTGAGCACCCCATCATCGTCGGCTTCATCCTCTTCTCGGACGCTCTCGCCCCCATGGACCTCGTCATCACCCTGCTCATGCACATCGTCAGCCGCAAGTTCGAGTTCGAGGCCGACGCCTTTGCCAAGAAGCTCGGCTACCCGGAGGAGCTCGCCCGCTCGCTCCTCAAGCTCCAGATCCAGAACCTTAGCACTATGGACGCCGATTGGATGTACGCCAGCTACCACTTCTCTCACCCCCACCTGTCAGAGCGCCTCAATGCTCTCGGCTGGAAGGGCTCTGAGGGTGTCACTGAGGGTGTTACCGACAAGTCGGTTGCGAATTCCGAGAAGGAAGGCGTTCTTAAGGCCAGCGGCCGGGACGAGCTGTGATTTTCTAGAAAGTGAAATGCAGCATGTATAGAAAGAGAGGAGTTTTCAGTGGGGTCTATACTGCATCTATCAGAGACGTAGAAGATTCAATAGTCTAGAATAGACACGAATGGATCCGGGATGGAGCTGGCCATCTAGGAGAGGGGGTTGGCCAAGCCTTTGGCATGGATCCAGACTCATGTACAGTACAAGAATCAAGTGTATTTCTTTGCGCCACGTCTGTCTATGGCATTGCTACCAACATGTTCTTGAATCTGGAGATTGAGTGTATTCGAGCGAACTCACGTGAGACCGATGTGCTCTGGTCTGCTTCATCTATTCATCGTCCGACTCGAAAGAATCATAGGATCCCTCTGAGCCCACCAATTCATCATCTTCCTCGGACTCTTCCTCTGAGCCCTCCTCGGGCTTCAGGCCGTAGTCGTCGTGGAAGTAGCTGAGTTCGTGCGTCTGGATCTTGTAACCCATGCCCTTGAACGCCGTCTCCATGCCCTAAATCAAGTTAGCCGTAGATTCGAAACACAAAAGTCACCGACGTACCTCCTGCATAATCGTCGCAGCCGTCACGACAATATTGCTCTTGCCAGGCTCAAAGCATGGCAAGATGGTCTCGCGCATAGCAGCCTTCATCTCATCGACAGTAACGGCCCGCACACGCCGCAGCACCTCCTTATCCCAATCCTTGGGCAGCCCGCGCACGACGCCCTGGACAAAGTTCTGCTGCGCGGCGCTGGGCATTGTGGCCTGCTCATCGGCAAACATGACGACGATCTGGCTGATGGTGCCCTCGAGCAGGTGGCGGTCGATCTCAACTTCGCCCTCGGCGACCTTACGAATAGCGTCGAGCGAGGCACCGATGGCCTTGGAGGCGTCGGGCGAGCGGTACACGTGGTACGAGATGATGCCCGAGTTGATGTCGCGCGAGAAGTACGAGCCGTAAGCATAGCCTGCGCCGCGGACAGCGTTCCAGAGTGGTCCTTCAGGGGCTTCAAGATAGCCGATGGCGACCATGATGGCTGCAAGGCGGGGGTCGGTGAAAGACGCCAAGCCCTGGGCTGTCGAGACGGAGTAGGAGCTTTCGAGTGTCGCCATGGGAATGATGACGGCGCCTACAGATCCAGGCTTGCGGCCTTCGGCGTTAAGCAGACTCACGGGCTTGGGGATCGGGATCATGTCTTCGGCCGCTGTTAGGGACTTGGAGAGCGTATCCCATGTAGACAGTGGCTCAGGGAGCGTGGCTAGGTTGGCCGTGACGAGGAAACGAAGGTTCTGGAAGGTGAAGAGCGAATCGCGGACGGTATTAAACCAGCCGACGACCTTCTCGGGCTCCTTTTCGAGGAGCTTTTTGAGTCGCTTCAGGTACACGGCCCGGACGAGCACACGCTTGGCCACAGACAGAGACGACTTCTCCATGTGGAGAGCGGCGCTGACCTCGCTGGCCATGGATTTACCATCGCGCTTCGATTCAGGAATGTCAGCCAGAGCCTTGGTAACGCTGGCCTTGAGACGCTGAGGGTCAAAGATGGAGTCGAACATCATGGTGCGGATCCATTCGACGGCTGCGGCGTACTTTTCAGGCTCAACCTGGAACTGGATCATGATGCCGTCTTGGTCGCTGAGGTATCGGGCGGAGTTGAGGGAGTAGCTAATAGTATCTCGCTCAAGCTCCATGACGACCTGCTCAAAGCCAAGCTGTTTTCCATCGCGCATAATGTGCGTGTTAAAGAAGTTGTCACTAAAGATGGGCATCAGGGGCTTTAGCTCGTTGGGAACTTGGGACGTGCCGATGTGAATGGTGATGTGGACGAAATTGGTTGGAACATCCTCGAACTGGATGAAGAGAGGAAGCTTGCCTTGGGGCGTACCATCGATGAGCTTCTGCGCAGAGCCAGCGCCCAATCCAACGGCACGAGCACGTCCAGCACGGGCGGTATCAGACTCAATGAAGTGGATAGAGTCTGTGCCGGGGACGCTCCAACGGTCGATGACAGAGGCAGGAATAGCCTCGTCATTCTTCTTCTTGGCCTCTTCGAGACGCTTGGCGAGCTTGTCGAGACCGTCAGTGCCCAGCTCTTCCTTGCGTTTGGCGATTCTGGCTTCCTCGTCCTTCTTCATCTTGGTAGACAGCTCATGAGAGGGCTTTCCGAGGATGGAGATGTGAGGAGCATCCACCATCCACTTGCTGATAAAGTCTCGCCACTCCTTGTCCGACCACTTCTCAAGGACATCATACTCTTCCAAGTTTTGGAGATCCTTTAGCGTTGATCCATCCCGCTTGCCGAAGAGGTAGTCGGTGATGATGTTGGTGGCATAGAAGGACTCGGACGTCTCGGCATGGTACTTGACCTGGCGCTTCTCACGGCGGATGCACTCCCTTATATATTCCATGTCAAGAGGCTTCGAAGCAACGTCCTTGAGCAGCTCAAGCACTCGCTTCTCAACAAACTCGAGCTTCTCAGTGGCGACGCCGGTTGGCTGCAGCCAAATAACCGAGTTGGGACGCGGATCCAGCCAGTAGGAGACGGAGCTGGCGAGCTCCTCGCGTTCGACGATGACATTTTCCAGAATTGAAACGGAGGAGCCACAGAGATATGTGAGCAGCACGTTGAGTGCAGACGAGGCGATGAGATCAATGCAGTCGGGGCCGAAGAAGCCGACTAGGATTTCACCGACCGTCTCGTCTTCTTCAGGGAACTCAGCGGTTACAATCTGTGACTCGTTGATCTTGGGAGGCTGGGCAGAGTCAATCCAGGGCCTGTTGAAGCGTGATTAGCTGGTTCGTCAACATGCGGGGATCAGGAACAACGCACCGTTTGAATGGGGTATCGAGAGACGGAATATCGTCTTTGATGGACTCTTCAAATTCCTCAAGAATCTGGAGCAGGTCTTCCTGATTGACCTCTCCGACAAGGACCAGGCACAGGTTTCGGGGCTGGTACATGTCTCGGTGGAACTGACGGATGCGATCAGGTGTGAGAACGCGGAGAGCGTCTGTCATACCGCCAGTTTCATAGCGGAAACCGACATTGTCAGGGTAGAGAAGGCGACGAGCCTTGAGGTCCATGATCTCAGAGCTTCTGAACTGCACAGCCTGCATCTCGGAGTAGACAACACCAGCATCGTTGCCTTCACCATCGATATGCCAAACCTCGGTCACGATGCCTTCATCCGTGATGGTGGGCAAGATAACATGCTCAAGGTATACGGGGAGAATCTGAGCAAAGCCATCCCAACCGGCGGTCTCAAGGGTATAAGCTGTATGGTCGGTAGCAGTCCAGGCGTTGGTACTGGAGTAAGCTCGGGAAGAGAGCTTATCGAGAAGGCCCTTGTACTGGTAGCTTTTGGAGCCCATGAAGATGAGATGCTCAAGCGTGTGAGGAGCTCCCGAGTCGTCAAATATCTCAGTGGCTAAGGTGAAGTAACCATTGACTTTGGGACCCTTGCGATCAGCGACAACGACTTGCATGCCGCTGCGATCAGAGACATATTGGGTGATTGTGCAGGGAGCATAGTCGGTTTTGAAGCTTTGGATCTTGCGGAAATGTGACTTTGGTGCTGCCGACGGCATTTTGAAGTATTTGAGGCCCGGAAGGCTCCAAAGGGGACTTGGAAAGTTAGCAGAATATTCAATGTTAAGAGGAGAGGGAGGGATGTGCGAGAACTGCAACACAAGAGATTACATAACAAATAGCGAAACAGCAGCGTTGGTAAGATCAGAGTAGATAAGTTACATAGGAGAGGGGGGAATCTGGAATCAGAACGCCGTGAGTTGCAGAAAGGACTGTCAGATGAGGCAGTGAATCAGGGTTAAGGTTCCGGTAGGGCGAGTACAACTCAGTAACAAGACAGAGGACACAACTGACTAAAGGCTAGAGATTGCAAAAGACTGATTCGAGACAAGAAAGTAGGTAAATATGCTAAGCAGGGCAACTACCGCCGCAACAGCGTATTGTGAATGGACCTTGTTGGGTGACATCACGACTGAGATGAGAAGTCGATGGTCTTTGTTCTTGAGTGGAGGTGCAAAAGCAGTCAGTGAGCAGCCCGGGCTACCTCACCATACACCGCTCCTGAAGACCAAGCGAGGAACTTTCAAGAGTGAGGCCTGGGAGGAGAACGAGTAGAGTTCAAGTGTGTGTATATATCCTCTGGCAGCATCGCACAGAGCTGGTAACACGGCGAGGGAGAGTACCGACCCCGCTATGACAGGCAATTGGCGACGAGTGGAGGGAAAGAAACAAACACAAGGCAGTTGATAAGGCAGACCAGGCAGCAAAACACACAAAAGACGCGACACACGATGCAGTCAGCAAAGACAAGGAAAAACAAACAGCCTCACTTACCGAGAGATGGTGGGCGTGGGATTGCTGCGAGGGAGGGAAGACGAGGATGAGGGGTCCAATCAGTGAGAATGGGCCTGGAGAAAAAATTTACCCCGCTATCAAGTGGAAGTGGAAGACACTGCCATAATGTTATACCACCAGCGCAGTTACCTCAGACAACTTAAGACGTGATAGAGGAGGAGAGAAAAAGTAGATAATGGTAGGCAGATTGATCGCTGGTTATACATTCCTGTTATACACTCCTTGTCCCCCCCTGCATCAACCGGGCATGGACTCTCGGCCTCCGCTGCGTTTGCCAGCGGCGTAGCCAAACAGATAAAAAGCACATTCACAGCTGCGGGCAGGCACGGCCCTGATGCGTTTCTTCCCATTCAACAGCACTGAGAACAATGCAAATCGGAAAGAGTGGGCTCTGGAGAACAATACTAGGGCGTTGGCCTGTGCGCTCATTGGCTACAAAGCCGCTAAGCGCACTGGCCACGACTTCAGCCACGCGCTTACTGAGCTTCCATCCCGTCCAGTGGAAGGCAGGGGGTGGAAGCTGCCATGACGGCAGGAAAGTTGCCAGCTTGTGGCTGGCCGATCGATGCATCTTGCGACAGGCACAAACATCAACAACCAACATCTCATGACGAGATAGCTCACGTCCTCTACTACATCCCCTCGCAAGCGCCAATTTCCGATTAAACTGCGATTAAATTACGGCTTCTCCAACGCTGAACAAATTATGGTTCACCTCCGAAAGCCACAAACGGACAACGACATCATCGCCCATTTGCTCCACACCTCACAACGCACGATATAGCTTCACCAATCCAACGTCGCTCCCTTCCTTTGCGACAACTCTTCTATATCCGCTACTACTCTCCTCCCGCTCGCAAAATGGCTACAGAAAACGAGCCATCGCCACAGCAACTCAGCGATGCTCTCGTCGCCTTCTCTCTCGAGGGTCGCTTCCCCGACGATGTCACCGTCCTCCCTCCCGTCTCCGAAACCGACCTACAACCTGCAATCCAGGCTCTAGCCCGGGCAAAACAAGAGCTGGAGGTAATTTAACTCCGTCGCAACGAAAACGCTGCCATGTCGCCAGCCATGATGCTCACGACGCCCACAGACCGAGCTACATACCATCAACGAAGAGACCAGAGAAGACGTCAGTTCTTGGGTACGGAATGCAAAGTCCCTCCAGGAAGATATCATTCGCTCCAAGACAGTGGCCAACGACATTGTGCGGCAATCCGAGGCTCCAGACGTTTCTGGCGAGGCCATCCAAGATGCCGAGGAAAAGGCCGAGTTCCTGAACCGAGAGGTTCAGTACAGCCAGCAGCTCCACGGCGTATTACGAGGCATCCAGTATGTCAACGAACTTCTGAGCGAGGTGGAGGCTGCCAAAAACGAGCGCCGCATTCTAG
Organism: Fusarium buxicola; assembly: GCA_014899095.1. NCBI lineage: Eukaryota > Fungi > Ascomycota > Sordariomycetes > Hypocreales > Nectriaceae > Fusarium > Fusarium buxicola. The sequence goes on from JAAVUK010000769.1 coordinate 29,805, forward strand.
ACTCACTTCGACTTCTTGAGAGTATGTCGTCGCTGCTATCCCGCCCACGTTGTCGTCGCATTAACCATATCGCATAGAATCATGGAAAGCACTTGACCAAGTCGGCGTCAGCAAGACTTGTCGAGTTATGAAATTGCTGAACCTCCGAAGCTTTGAGCTCAAGTCCTCTGTTCACGAAGTATTCGATCATGTTTGGAAGACGCTGATCCACGTCGACATTGAATCCCGCCAAATCGCCGTATACGATACGGTCAATGGTAAGATTGCTGCTACCTTCCCAAAAAAAAAAAACCCCCCATCCGTTGCTGACGCTTCTTAGATGAGCAGATGAACCTTGTCGATGCCGTGATAGGCCTTCAGGCTTACAAAGAAGTTGATGAGCGCATGGAACAGCTTTGGCGCAACGTGGATGCCGCTATCGTGTCTCCACGCATGGACACAAGGAGCGAAAGTCTTCCTGCGATACAAGCAGAGAGAGAGGTTCTAAAGCTTTCAGGAGAGGCCTCGAAGTCGGTCGAGGCACTACTCACTGACCTGCAAACAGTATTTGCCTTTCTCTCCCAAAAACTTCCCTCAGACCTCCTACCGTCACTCGGCAATTTTATGATGGCCGATGTGATTCCCAAACTTATCGGAGGGTGGCTCGACGCCGCTGTGCCTTCATCATTGGCGGAAATGGGTAGGTTTCAGGCCATGATCAAAAGAGCACGGGAGTTCTGTGAAGTTCTCTCCAACAACGGATACACGGGCTTTACAGACTTGCAGAACTGGGTGGAGAATGCGCCGTCAATATGGCTTGGGAAATGCCGGGAAACGACCCTCGACTCTGTTCGATCCAAGTTGCTCGGTGGGATTGGCGAATCTAGGCAGGTCGAAAAGGTCGAGAAGCAGATGGTGTCCATCGCCGAGGGCAAAAAGATCACCAAGACCCCTGGAGGAGCGGCAGCGACCGCTGAATCCAACGAATGGGGCGCCGACTGGGGTGATGCGTGGGATGATGACAAGGGCCAAGCTGAGAGCCAGCCCAGGCCCAAATCCAAGGGGCGAGACTCTACCAAAGGCGATGAGGACGACGGTGCAGACGCATGGGGCTGGGACGACGACGACACTACGGCTGGGCCTCAAGATATCAAAGAAGCTCAGAAGAAGAACGACGAGAACGAGGACGATAGTGCTGCGGCTTGGGGCTGGGGTGATAACGATACGGCTCAAGGGCCTGAGCCTGAGCCAGCAGTCCAGAACAAGACCCCCAATCCCCACGACGAAACCCGAGAGCTCGTTCTTCGAGAAACCTACAATATTTCATCTATGCCCGAACCGGTTCTCGAGCTTATTTACACCATCTTAGAAGACGGCGCCGCATTGACAACAGACGACGTTGAATACGCCCCTGTCGCAGCTACTGCTCCAGGTTTGTTTGGTTTGCCGACCTTTGCTCTAGCTCTTTTCAGAGCCATTTCACCCTACTACTACTCGTTCAGCGAGGGCGGCAACATGTGAGTCCTCCTTGACGTCAACTGATTGAGCATATAGCTGACCCTGATGAAGGTTCCTGTATAATGATGCCATGTATCTGGCTGAGAAACTGTCCGAGTTTGCCGATGGATGGAAGAAGCGCGAGGACCTCACTCCCCGGGCGCGAAACATGCTGCGTCTCGACAACGACATCAAGAGCCTACAGAGCTTCGCCAACCGCAGCTATGCCAATGAGATGAACATCCAGAAGACGGTCCTACGGGATCTTCTCGGCGGATCTCACAGCCTGATGCAGCAAGACGAGATGGAAGCATGCATCGAATCCGGCACCGCCCGCATCCGCACCATGGCGGTTATCTGGAAAACCATTCTCGCCCGCTCAGTCTGGACCCAGGCTCTCGGCTCACTCGCTCAAGCCCTCGCCACGAAGCTCATCACGGACGTTCTCGAGATGACGTCCATCGGCCAGGACGAAGCCTACAACATCGCCAAGCTCATTGCCACAGCCACGGAGCTTGATGATCTCTTCCTACCCAGCAACCTCACGGGCACCGCAAGCAGCGAAGATGAGGTTCCCCAGACGGCACAGTATGCGCCCAGTTGGCTGCGGCTCAAGTACCTCAGCGAGGTCCTGCAGAGTAATCTCAACGAGGTGCGCTATCTGTGGTTTGAGAGCGAGTTGAGTCTGTACTTTTCCGCCTCGGAGGTTATTGACCTCATCGAGGCTAGCTTTGAGGCGAATCTGAGGACGAGGGAGACGATTCGTGAGATTCAGTCGAAGCCGGCGCCTCTAGCTGAACGATGAGTGAGAGCTGGGTTGGATATCGCGCGAGGTTCTTTGACAGGTGGACAGCGTTGTCCTTGTCGTTGTAGCTGAGATGATGATGACCTTAATAGTTGTTCAAGACGGTGTGACCCTCTGATACTTATTTTGAAATATAAGCCTTGAAAGGAGAGCAGCCCTGTAAAGAGCATTCAGAGTCGTTGCCTCTCACTCTTTTCATAAAAAGGTGTTATTCCTCGTGTATCAACAATCGTTGCTAAGACCATGGAATGCAATTTTTCTCCAGTCCAACCTCAGCACGCAAACTAGTATTTCTTCAGAAAACACCAGTCTCCAACACATTCTTTCAGCCAATACGACCTTTCAGCTTAAATTAATTCATTTCATGAGGTCTTGGACAACTGACAAAGTTATGCCAGAGAGACCTGGCCTACCCTGTACTACGATCTGGAGATTTTTCCAAATCCTCGAATGGTGAGAAACTCTTGCTGACCAAGACAAAAATTCTAGTAGGTTTACTCCTATCTCGTGGCTTTGTGCTAAGGCAAGTCGAAGCTCTGGTCAATGTGCTCTTCATGTCTGTAGGTCGAGCGGGCATGGAGTCACGACGACGACACCTCACCGGCTCATCTTGACCGGTAGCTCACAGCAAGGCAGCCGGCTAGTGTGCCCTCCCCGAGACAAGGCAGCAGGAAAGCAGGGTTAGTAAACTCCGCGAGACAAGAGCCAACGCAGGGCAGACCAAGGACGCATGGCTGAGGCACCCGCTGACAGACGGGATTTCGTGCAACGTCATGGGCCACGACATGATCGATGAGGGCGAAATGCCCGTCTCCGATGACCGATCAGGTTCCCTTCTGTGAGAGGGTGTCTCTGCTGGACCGGTCGTCGTTGCTCCGGTATGACGACAGGATGCGCATGATGGCCACGGGCCAAGGCACCTGCAAGTGGTGAAGACATCACCAACCTCGTCCGGTGACGAAACACCAAGCCAGCACGGCAGCTCGCACCCAGTGGAAACACAGCAGCTGCAACAAGGCAGACAGCGGGTTGCCCTTTGGCCGTACGACCAAATAAGCGGGTAGTCGCAGGGACGATTGCGCATCTCGACAAGGTGCTACCGTGGCGTGCCAACACACAACACACACTCGGACGGCAGACTCGTCGAAACCTGCCTGGCTGTCGCGTGAGCCGGCGGTGGATTCATGTTGGTCGATGTTGTGTCGGGCATGTGAGATGTGGTCTCCAACACTCTCATCGAAGTGGGTTTGGCTGAGACTTGATCCGGCATTCTTTACTTTGTCTGCCGGCATGAGACATGAGGCATGAGGCATGAGGCATGAATAGTACTGTATATTCGTTGCACGGCTCATGGCCCGGAGGTCCACCAACAACATTACATGCCCTGAGTCACGGCCGCCGCCGCTGCCACTGCCACGGCTCCGGCTCCGTGATCCGCTGGCCGTGTCGTCCATCATGCAACAACGGGCGGCGTCCGGTAAGCGTTGAAGAGAAAGGCTCCGCTGGCCGATACGAGGCACAGGCACAGGCAGAGGCAGAGGCAGCAACAGCCGCAACAGGCGCCTCCATGCGATTGTCCGGATCTATTCCAGCCCCAGCTTCGGCAGGGTCTGCCTAGCCCAGGAGCACTCTACACCGATCTAGGGGATCCGGCGCAGGGTTCCGCATGGTCAAGCAACGATCCAACGGGAGGAGAGGCTGATGAGATTTGTGTTGCTGGCAGCTGAGGCCATCTCCAGACTCCAATGTCAGTGCTGGACCAGTGCCAGTCAGTGCTGGACCCCTGAGAGACCCCTTCCATCTCCCTCAAAGCACTGTTGGGGCAGCTGGTGGTGTCTCATCTCATCCATGGGTCCTTCATCCACGGGCCCTTCACCTTGTCCGATCCCCGACCCCGACCCCGACCGGCTTTGTTCCAAACCCTCCGGGGACGCCACGCCGTCTAGCCCGGGTCATAGCTCCCATGACGTCCGCGCTTTTGCTTCCGGGCCTCCCGTTCGAGTCCGGGATACCCATGAAGCCCATCAAATACCCATGGTCGGGCAATTCAATTCACATCCCTCTACCCGTTTTACTGTACCTTTACCTTTCCCGCCACCCAGACCCAGCATCGCCACATCCTACGGAAAACGCCCCGACCAAAATAAACCCAACAGCTGTCATCCAACATGGTCCACCCCCGCACCAGGACCAGTTCCCCGGAACCGATTTTTCAGGTGTCACACCCGAGTAGGGGAATAAAAGGAATCCTTTGGCCTCGCCCAGTGAAACGTGACCGGATGAATATGCGAGTCATGGCGTGATTCGCGGTCAGCTTGTGCGAGATTAATTCAATGCATGGATGGTATGGTCCTGGCGTTATGAAGCTGTTGTTTCTCTGCAACAGGGGCTGTCTGCGGTCCGACTGGTCTCCTTACGGATACCTTGGCCAAAGTTTGTTGTTGTCGTGAAACAGACGCGACGCTATGCTAGATCACAGGAGAAGAGACAAACCACAAACTGGAAACGCCGTCAGATGTCAGATGTCAGAGTCAGACTGCTGCGGCGCTTGACAACCCTGCTAGACTCCGACTTTGGATGGCATTGACAGTTGGCGTGGCACGCCTACGTCTGGGCGTTGCAGTTGAACCCCAAGTAAGGTAGAGTGAGTGGTGAGCTGAGTAAACCAAGTAGTCTAGACATCTATGTACTTCATTGAGAGCCAAATTAGATTGTGTGCCGTATAGCATCATCACGAGACATCACGGCTGCCAGTGACAACTCACTTGCATCTTGGTGTTGGACGAGGTCGTCTCAGCTGATAGATGCTGATCCTAATATTGTCGCTTTTCGCGCCGCGAGTCGATAAGGCGAGCACTCTCATACCAAGGTACACAGCATATCGTATCGTATCGGACCATGACCGTTCGCCGGTATTGGGGGTGCATTGCCGGTTCCAGAAGGACAAAGGTCCGACCCCTGTCCTGATCCAGAGTGCAAACTCCCCCTTGAGCGTAGTCAGTCAAGACTATCCGTACAGCTAGTACAGCTCAGGTTTCACCGAAACACGATAGAAAGCCTTCAGAGGTCATGCCCTCCGACGAATATGCGCGTGAAGCCCAGGTTGGCATCGCCGGCGCTCGCCGCGGCAATTCTGCGCAGTTGTGGTCTGCACCCTCGGCCTGACAGCGAAGCGAGATTGGTGAGGGAAATGGCATGCATGCATGCATACATGCGTTCGTCTCTCAAAAACAATGTGAGGCTGGAGATGAGATCAACCACAACCTCTATTTCTTGTGCGGTACCATTAGATTGGTGCTGGCCACGCCCTTCCGATCTTGTCGCCGTGCCGCGTCGGCCTGATGGTTGCCGTTCCTTGTACTACTACCTTTCCCTTGCTGCGACTCGCCAGGGACGGTCATACGTGCCTCCAGCTCACAAACACCCAGGCGTCTCTGGCCGAACTGCATGGAGAGCGTAGGGTGACATATGGTGAGCAAAATGACCAGTCAATCTGCAAGACGACACATGGGCCCGGCCCGAGCCACAACCGTCGATTTATGGCGCCGCCGTCATATGAAAGAACCTCTCCAACTGGTCGGTTAGGTGCCTTCGATGCCAGCATGCATCACCCGCTTCTTCCAACAGGGCTGCCGCCACCACCTGCTTAATTAGTTGGAGAAAATGAGGCGGAGGATAGCAGTTGAGCTCGATGTCGCAGGGGCTCGTGGTTGCAGTCGTCAGCCTACGTGGAACATGCAGCACAACTGACCAGGTGACAGAGGAAAGTTGACTGTGCCGTAGGTGCCTAGACCGCGGTGTGTACGCGGTGAGAACAACAAGGCTGAAGAGCGCAAGCATCTCCGAATGAGGTATGATGGTGGAGTAGGTGTTTGCCAACAAAGCAGACCTGTGCTGGGGCCTCGGTTCTCCATGGGAAACAAGCCAATCTCGATACCATTGCCACGATACTGGCCAAAGTGCCATGTTGTTGGGTTACACCCGCCGATTTACTCATCTTGTCTCTCTGAGCTGGCGGGGGCGAAACCCTGTTCTTGTTAAGGATCTTTTGGATAGATGGCCGAAATCGAGGGAACGTCTTCTTGATTGAGAAAATTCGTCCGAGCTGACGGAGCATGACTGCGCATCCTCTCCAAACAACCCTCAAAAAACATCGTGGAGATGTCTGTCACTTGTGACAGTTGTCCCCGACGCCCTTTTTTTGCGGATACAGCTCAAGGCCCGAGTTGGGGATAGCACCTTGCTACGTCGCCTTTTCCAACCTCCTTCTTGTCATTGACGCTAGGGCGCACTCGACTGTAACATCCATGTCGTCAGATTGACTGGCCATTTGCGACATATTGCTCTGCTAGAACGGCCTTCTGTGTACTCTGTACTCCGTACTCCGTAGGAGGATCTCCATCCGGGTTTGAGGTAGGCCCCAAATGATGAGGACAATCAAACTACCAACACGAGTTGAGCCAGCTTTAGGCAAGGTTCCAGCCCCCGGTGCCTGCGGAGAATGATCGACAATCCCTGGAATAGCCATGCGCTCACCGCCAGCGCCGACGCCAATACCTTCCCAGTGCGGTGGTCTTCAGGGGTTCCGAAGCCATAGCCCTCCAAGAAGGATTCTAGAAGGCTGAGTCTCGAAGCCAACAGCGTGCCACAGACGGCAAACGCGTTTGAATGCGAGGTAGGGATTCTTGATCTGGAAAAGCTCTCGACCGAACAGTATCAAAACAAGGGAAGTCCAATATGGTCAACAAATTGCCTAAAGAGAATTGCACAACCTGCGCCCCATGTCTCATGAAGGCTTTGCGAAACGCCTAGGCGCCTGGCATCTCATATGAGGTGGCTCAGCGGCTGCCAGCTTTGATTCGGGCATAGCAGATGCTGTAAATGTCGTCAGAAGGCGGCCCAGGAGTCTCGTTCCAAAATGAAGACAAGTCTCATGATGCCTGTTGAGCTTCACTGATCTCGTGGGTACTCTCCCTACCATTGTGACTTATGGCCAACTCGGGTTCCTGTCGCGAATGAGAGATGACATCAAGAACAAATATTTCTTGATCGTTTCTGAAGGAGACGGTCACCTGTTGTAGCGGCGTACAGACCTCGCGGTGTGGTAAAGTTTCGACTGCGACTGTTGTGCACAACGCTACTTGTGCATCGTGTCACAGCGTCATGTTGCCTCGTTCTGCTGTGCATTTGTAATGAGGCAGAAGCCCTCTCTCCAGTGACCGCGTGTGTGTGGTTGATAGAGGACCAAGGGTTTGTTGGAGTTGAGCTCCGCGGACGCTAGCAAACAATAGCGCCTTAGCCCAACGCTTTGATGTCCCGGGGATCGGTCCCGTGAAATTGGGTCAGACTTCCATTCATTGCCGCTAATAAACGTTATCAGCGAATGTTCCTTTCTGGAATCCTCGAGTCGAGGGAGTCGTGTTCCTACCGTAACAGCTCAAACCCGACCATGTCGAGTTCCAGCCCAGCTGCTACTCTATTTCGCACTTCCCCACGACAGCCAGGAGCACCCCTTACTTTGCTTCGCTTTGCTTTCGCATCAATGATGCACAATAGGCCCAAGCGCCCCGCTCTGAGCAAGGGCTCGAAGGGGCGTGTTGTTTGAGGCTGGTCGTCATCTCGCTCTTTGCAATCAATCCCCTGGGCCGCCGGGTGAGTTCACCGGTAAATACGTAGGCGTCCGGGTGGTTGTTCCACTGGAAGGGGCGGCGCTGAGCCCTCCTTGTGGTCTGTTTCTTGCATAACAAGGTATATTCCGGTGTAAGCCCTTGTGGTACATGCATTAAGAGCATGTTGCGGACATATTGCTTCCTTCCCACAAGCTCGGGTCAGTCGACGCCAATAGGTCTACGTGGTGATCCAGATTCGGCCGTGAAACTCGGGAAACCAATCCAGAGTGGTGTCGTTCCTTATAGACGCGCGCTGGCTGACGTTATTAGCAGCACTTAATAAGAGAATGGAGAATACGAACGTTCATTTCGTGTAAGAAGGGTTGACTCGGGTCATCTCAGAAACTCAAATTGCCGCCTTTGCCCCGTGCGTCGCCCAGACCAGCCAGTCGGCCTGTGCCTGGTCAAGGCTATTGAGGCCAGCAAACACCGGCGAAGAGTGGAGACTGCGCAATAATACCAAGTGAATCAATGTTGCGGCAGACCATCGTCGACTGCTCAGTTCTTATGAACACGAAAAAGACCATATATCAAGGTTGCGGGCAGAGGTTTCTTCTCATCAATCCGACGGTTCGTTTGCTGGCAGCAACCCCTCGATACTCGTCCGTTGGTCGTGACGGATGACAGATCGCTGCCAGTTTGGTATGTCAGAGCCGTCAATAGTAATGCCTGCCGGGTTGATGATTGTCATTTTGAGTACCCGTTTACAGTAGACAGAACTGATAGATCATGGACTGGTCGGGCGTCGTTAGCCTGCAACTCCAAACTGCTGTCACCGTCCCGTCCAACCCATGAGCCCCGGTCTTCTCTGGCAATGTGCGGGATGCTGCGGCAGGCGCGCATTAGACGGGCGCTCCCGCGGCATATTTTACGCATCCCCTCGCGTGTTCTGGATCAGTCCGAGCGATCTGCCCTTCAGCGTGGGATGGGTTTGCGTATCACATCACAGCCTCCAATGTGGCTCCTGTGTGCCAGGATGGAGCCATATGAGATTGTCTGATAGGGAGAACCAGAAGGTGTCATGGCGTGCGGCCGACCCCTCCTGATAGGCTGATACCCATAAACGCCTGCTGTTTAAGCAACGCAACGCGGGGATGCAGGCGAGAAGCAGACTGAGTAAGGTTTTATCTTTATGGCACCAAAAAAAACAGATGATCGAGTCCAGTTGTGTGGATTGTCGTCTCAGGTAAAGGAACCGGACAAGCGGAATACGAGTTAGTCAAGATTGAGTTGAATATGCATCAGAGGAAGATCGAACTTGGTTGTTGCTCCGTGTGCGGCTCTGTAATCCATGGAGTGCATAGGGTAGACACTTGGGGCACTTTGAGCAACAACAACATAGTGACCTTGTGGGAGGACGTCGAGCAAGTTCGGCAGAGAATCGGAATTGCGGTCAACAACATGCTCCAGGCTAATAAGACCGACACATGCTTGAGGCGGAAGGAAGCGAGTAATTAGAGCTCGCCTCATCTGAGAGCTAGCCCCCAGTGGCCTCGGCCAGGGTCTTGTCTTTCTTTGATGGGGAGTTCGCGTGGCTCATGTGAGCCTCTGTGCGAGTCTGCGAGAGAAGCAACCAAACCACCACCGGAGTTGAGGCGGGCCAATCTCACGGTTCTGGAGCTGTGCCACTTGCCGCTGGCATACAGTAGCATTGCATAGGATAGGTAGCTGCAGCACATCAGGTGCCCGCCTGTAATGACGCGATGGGCTGCATGATGAAATTGGACAACACGTTGAGTCCTTGTTCAAACCAACACGCCCGAATGTGACGCAGGCAACTGCCAGATGCAGGCGAGAAGCAGCCCGTTCGTCCAAAGGCTTCGACACATACGCTGATTGCATGCCGTAGAGGCTTGGCTCACTGTGGTTGGCTGTCATCCCAAAAGGGGGTCGATGTTTTTTGACGTACTGCTTAGGGGAGGGCACGTGGACTCAGCCCATCGTATACGTACTACTGTAGTTAAAATGAGGGGTTGCTGGGTGTAAGTCTTGGGACGGAATTGTCGGCATCCTCCAATTGCCGTGTGCAGAAGTCCGACTAACTAAGAAACCACTGAGCCAATGCCCAGAGGGGCATAATGACGGGTAGCTAGGCTCACTCAAGCGTCACCCAAGACTTGCTTGGCAGGCCAATGGCTTGGCATCTAGGCACTGCGTACGTGGTGGGTAACCCCTGGAGGAAGAACCGACCATCCAGTACCAGAAGTCGAGACGGATAAACGGCCTTTGAATGCGAAATCCATATCGGTTGCGAATCGGCGATACTGAAAGAGAGGGAGACAAAGGCGGAAATGCGACAATCAGATGCGCCCTAACCGGCGCGTGGTAATCTCAAACAGAACATCGGGCCTCCTGGATGGCTGGAACTCTCTTGGCGGTAGTATCCGTATATTTTTCATCCATCTTTCCCGCTGCTAACGGAGTACCTCAGGACTCCGGCCGGGCCGCATATTGGGGCACGCTTCAGGTGATGGCCGACGCGGCCGATACGCGGCCCCTCCTTTAGGATGCAGACAGAAAGATGACACCTGCGCGTGAAGGGATGCTGTGAGCTGTTCCGTTCCAGCGGATCAAGTTGCGAGGTATTGTTTCCAAGGTGCGATTGGTGTCGCTGCCTTGACCGTGTAAAATGATCTCCATTTGCTGCTAGAACAGCCACGTCAGTAATGGCCCCCAACAACATCCCGGTCACGACGTCCCTAATGAGCTTTGAGAATGCTATAAACTGAAGCCTTGATGACTGAGGAGTTCACCGCGTGACTATTCATGCAAGTGTACTCCGTACCAGGAGCGCAAACGCTGTGAATGCCACTTGGTACCCCCGCGTCTTCCATTGTCGCCATCTTAGAAATGAGATCTCCTACGTCACCGATCAATCTTGTTTGCTCTGATAGCGTGTTTGGGCGGTCTGGCGTTGCTATCCATGAGGCTTGTCGTATTCCTGCGGCATATCAAGCCATTCTTGCTAACAACGTGTGGATGAGCCGACCAGGAGGGGCAGTGCTGGTATCTTGTTGTTGAAACAAGACACAAGGCTGATGGAATACGGAGTGAAAAGTAAGCAGCTGCATTGTAGCTCACCGTGCCGAGACACTCCAGAAGCTTCACTCATCCAGGGGTCAAGGGCCCTAGGGGCCCGAGACTCAGAGGTGCCAGGAGACGACGGCTGGCCCCATGTCTCACAACGGGGCCCCTTGAGAACCCCTGGAGCCGGGCATCGGCACTATTGGATGTCTCAGCCGATTGGATAGATACCTAACCAGCGACGTCATCACCATCCCCCACGTAACGCAGTTCCAAGTCCTTGCTTAATCAGAATCTCCATGGCGGCTATGGCTCGTCTAGGACGTCGGCGCCGTTCCGATAGCTCCATTGCTTTTGGAATCTGAATTTGGGGAGCTGCCTGAGGGTATCCTATCACCGGCACAGACAGGAGCGACGTCTGGCACACCGCATGTGATATGCCGATGTCGTCCTGGTTGGCATCTCTCGTTCTGTTACATCTTGGGGTCCAACCCGTGCCCTCTCGTGATCTACGATGCCTGATTGTCTTAAATGTCGGTGTACAAGCGAAGACAGTTGCCGTCCACAGTTCGTAGACTCATCCACTGGACCCGCACTGGACGTTTGAACACTCCTGTTCGTGAGGCACCTAGCGGCTTCAACTGAAGACGGTTGAGAGAACCTCAATAAGATCGACAGCACATCACAAGCAGACTTTGGTAGATCAGCCGCTATGTCCCTGGTTAAGAGACTGTTTGCGGCGCAAGGGATCTGACTGTGGCACATGTGGCAAGGTCGGGAGATGGGAGAGGATTATCGTAATACCGAGGACAGTGCAGCCAGGGGGCCTTGGTGGATGCCTGACAAGGCTGCAGAAGATGTTGCTGCACCGGAATGTTCGTGACAAGAACCGGGGAACGGCGTCCATCAAGATGGGTGAGCGGCCGGACAGGTACGGAGTAGCGCACGCGTTCTCCGTACTCTACGGCCGAGATAGCTGGGGGGTCCCCACAACGACAGGATGCCTGCAGCCAGATGACTTTCCCTATGGGCACGCCCCTATGCAGACTCCGAGGTTGCCGGGGGCCCTCGTTTGGCCCCTGTAGCTTGGGGCCCTGAATGAGAATGGGCGGGAGTCGGCGCCAAAGGATCGACGAGATGGTGATCTCATTCCGTTGTTGGCTGTCCCAGGCGTTTGTTTCAAGATGTGTCGGGTCTAGCATATTGAGGGCGCCGTCAAATCATGTGGCGCGCTGGCGATATGTCGATAGAGGATGGCGGAATATGGGATGGGCGTTTGGAACCCAGGACCTGGTATTTCTGGGGCACTGATTGAGCCTCGCCCATGACGCTTCTCAATCCGTACACCTGGGTCAAGGACGCGATTGGCTTCTTCCCCACACGATTTTCCAGGCCGGCGTCCGACCCGCTTGGCCACCCCTCGCGGCTGGGCACGTCTGGGAGTCATAATTACGCCGCCCCTCGATTGTCCTTGGGTCGAGGAGAGCCGAAGGAGAATTGACGAGGACAGGAACGGGGAACAAGAGGCTGGAGCCGACAGGTGAAGAGGAGAACGAAGTGACTATTCCACACTCCACCGAGAGCAGGTGGTCGGGCAATGCCTTGCTGTATCATGGGTGAGGAGGACTGCGCCGCGTTTCGAGATGTGTAAGCCGGCCAGAGAAACTGCCACGTCACTCTTGACGGATATGTCTTGTTCATCCAACGCTGATGTGCATGTGCATTGAACATATCGCGATGACGGCTATTGATGATGCACTGGAGGAGAGACCCAGCAAACGAGCGCGATGCGAATCGTGTCTAAATTTACCGTCATGCATGAGCAGTGCCCTATCCGAATGAACCCTGTCCATCCAGACCGAGTATTTGGGTACCCTCTAGCGTTGCAATCCGCATTGGCGACGAAATGAGACCCTCGTCTCAGTCGCGAGCAAGAGAATACGGCGCTCGCTTTTTCGAGAACCAAACTGTGCAAGCCTCTAGCGAGAACGAGGGCAGGGCAGGGTTAAAATAACGGCGGCTTGGCGGGGAAAGGTGAGGTGTTCCGGCTCCCGTGATAGTGGTTACATGAAGAGGGCCACGAGTGCCTTAGCGAGCAACGTGGGCGCTGGCAGCCATTTGGCTTTGATGTGGGCAAGCGGTGTTTCCGGACTCCATGACTGAGGCTAACAGTCATCTCAAACAAGCCGCTCGCTTATGCCTGGATTCCCTGGCGAGACCGACATTGGGCGTGACAGCTCAGCTTGCGCTTTGCTGTGCTGTAGAGGTCAACAATTAGTGGACACGATCCTTTGGATATGGAGTATGGGTAGCGGTAAGAGGCAAGGCAGAAATTGACGAGGAGGATCGAAATGCCTGGAGTGCCTCCATCCAGCTGCTGAGTCATCATGTTGTATCGTGGAAAAGCAAGAGTGAGATTTGATTAATGTGAATGGATGATGGATGGATGGATGGATGCAATGCCTCGGTGAGCACCCAGGTGAAGAAGGTTGGTCCTGCCCAACAAGCCAACAGTAAAATTTGAAGCCGTGGTTGGGAAGTTGCATCTCGCGCAACTGCCGTGCCTGTGCCCTTATCTAATCAATGATCACGACCTCCAGTTTTCGCCTTAATTTGACACTGAATTCCTGCTTGTTGGTCGATCTAAATTATCGTTGCCCTCGTTTCAAGTTCTTTTTCTTTGGAGCGACCCGGCCCCGTTTAATGGCCAATTTCCCTCCGCTCGGGTTGGCTGGAGTAAAAAACCACACCAGGCTCCATATGTCGTGTCAGACTGAGGTCATGGCTCAGATGCTCGGCCAGCTTCCAACGCTACGCTGTCGCGGGGCGCGACGCGGAGTTGGACCGCCCAAGCCGCCGTCTAGGCGCCAACTTCGATGGGCTCAGCCCCTTATGATGCATCGTGCCATCGTGGGTAGGGCACTTGGGTTTCCCCTTGGCTAAGGTAACAATTTCTTCTCCAGCGTTGGCGAAGCTTGATGGTGGCCCTGATACTGTACTCAATCCTCGGCACCTCGAGTCGCCTCTTTAGCTGCGCGACGGCTCATGTAACCTTTGATATGTTTAACCGCACAAAGAGTGGCAAATGATTGGTAGGCCCTGTCGTCGACCGACGCCGAACACATGGTCAGGTCCCGTAGCGAGAGAAAAGAGATACCCGCAAGAGCTGCGAAACTCTGGTGCGGAGCCGGGTACCGTATGCGTATCAGCGGGCGTTGAAAGCCGTCCATGCCATCTACGGAGTAGCGAGGCCGGGGTTCCGCAAGCTCCGCTCCCCGGTCGTGGAATTGTTCTTTCTTCTGCAACTCCCCGGGGCCCGGATTGCGATGGACGCTCGCCCAAGATTATTGACGGGCCCGGCTGCTGTCAATGGGTCCTCGAAAGGGCATGGTGAGGTCTCAGTAAGCTCGTAGCTCGTGGCCTAGCAACGTTGCTGACCCTGAC
>JAAVUK010000770.1:0-21598 GCA_014899095.1 Fusarium buxicola
GAAAGTTTCAGAAGCCAACACCCACATCCATCAGATTTCGTAACAAAATTCTGCTCTGCCAACCTCCGTTTTGTTATTATATTATTCTGAAATATATTATATGATTTGTCCTTATCCATATACTGTCTACGCTTGTTTCTGGAGGCTTTGCTCTGCTTTACTGTCTCTCTCTTACTACCCATTCTTTCTTCAATAGTCAGTCTACTCTGCCAAGTAGTTTGGTTGTGTCTTATGATCGCGAATATCTCACATCAGCAGCAAATCAGAGCCACATGATACTAGGAAAGAGAGTTTGGTCGCTGACCCCAGCTATGATCTTAGTCATTCCGACGTGGTTCGCCATCCACACTGTCGAAAGCCGCCCGTCAGATTCCATGCAACCATCTGACGAGACAGTTCTCAAACTCCTCATTGCGACTCTGCACCTCGCCAAATCAACTAGTTTTGGTTAGTATTTTTCGATAACAATCAGCCCCAAGCATCGCGAATGACGGAACCTCATTGGGTTACTGAGCGCACTGTATAGCCCAGGCAATGCTTCAATTTTCTTGGGAGTCAACTCCAGGTTTAAAATTAGAATAAAGCATCCTGTTAACCCTTGCATAAGTGAAGGACGAATCAGGATGGAAGTTGCCCTGCTTTCCATTCTCGGTATGAGCGACGCGTTACGCACCGTGTCGAACGCGTTTTTCCACATTGACTCGGCTGGAAACCCTCCTTACCCTAAATTGTTCCAACCTATCAACTGTTTTTTCTGTGATAGATGGGAAGAAGCTCCCGAGGAAACGTTCAGTTCTACGTGGCCCGTGGTATCAAATACGAACTCCTCTCCTCTCCGGGCGGGAGCGGCAGTTTCCGAGACTCCGAGGGTCCGGGCAGGCCAGGAATGCGCCAAAACGACACGACCGAAAAGGGAAACAAGACATTCACAACTATAACATGCGATGATAGAAAACTGAAGGCGTGGTTGGATCTGAGATTGAAGCCTGAACATGGACATGGCCGTGGTTTGCTACAGTCTAGTATCGTTTATCTACATCAGCTCCAGACGAAGGGACAGATATCTAGAAAATGTACAGACTCAACTGAGAGTCTGAGACCTCGTATCCGGGAATCTGCGGATATGGGGGTCGCTAAGGCAGATTGATTGGCTCAGGATGATGGACTTTACGATATCCGCACAAGGGCGCCAATTGGTTGATGCGTAAACTCGGATCCAGCCCCTTTTAGATGCCGAAGTTGCCGGTGCTGATTCAGCATCTCAAGATGGATATTTCGTGGCCAGCCTGGAACAGCTTCCATGTTCCCTCTCACGAGCAACCGATGTTACGGAACCTGGGAGACGGGCGGTATTGGTATTGAAATGGCAGGGGACTCGTTTTCTCGGTTGTTAATACCGAGATGCTTCCTCTTCACTCTCCTGCTTGTGTGCTCTGCCTGGGCCGACACGACAGAGTCAGACCTAATCCGGTGTCCGGATTATGTGGCTAGTTTTGGTACAGTTTTGACGACATCGTGACCACAAGCCATCAGGACAGGAAACTAACAACTCGTTCTAGCGCCTCTTCTCTGGCTGCACTCAGAAGACCCATACATGCCTAACGATCTGCTCAATCACATCCGCCACACAACACCCATGCTAAATAGGCAGCCAATTAGCGGCCTTCCCTCACTTGACCTGGATAACTTGGGACTCCTCAACGACTTTGGAGGAGAAGACGTTGCTCTCACCTCCAACGACGACCCAACTACCCATCCAAAATGGCAGCTTGGTGAGGCTCCGGACGCAGCGGGCCGGATACACAACTCTACCCCCTGCGTTGTCATTCTCGTTGAGAAAAACAAGGTTGACCTCGACGCCTTTTACTTTTACTTCTATTCATATAATGCTGGACCGAACATCACTCAAGTTCTGGAGCCGCTCGATCGTTTGGTCGCAGGTAAGAAAGCAGACGCGGGGATGCATTTTGGTATCCATGTTGGGGACTGGTAAGTCATGCTGCAGAATGGGTTCCTGAGCATTGCTGACATATATATTGAAGGGAGCATAATATGGTTCGTTTCCGGAATGGTAAGCCTGTCGGTATCTACTACAGTCAGCACATAGACGGCGAGGGCTACGGTTGGGAAGATCCGAAGGTCTCTAAAACCGATGGACGCGTATGTCAAGCTCTTGCTTCCTACTCTTCACCAACACACTCGACTTACTGACTGTTCTGTAGCCTGTTGTTTATAGCGCTCTTGGCTCTCACGCAAATTACCCAGAATCAGGGTAAGTCATCTGGCTCCGATATTGTTCCAATCCCAATCTAACGCAACTTCCTACGCAGCAACCAATTGCATAACATAGCCCTGATAGACTACTGCGATAAAGGACAAAAGTGGGATCCCATATTGTCCGCCTACTTCTATCGCCTCGACCCTTCCTCTTTCACGCTGACCGCTCTGGCCCCTCCCAACGAACTATCCTCCTCACAACCCCCATCTAACCTAACGTCCTGGTTCGACTTCACCGGGCACTGGGGTGACATTCAGTATCTGGACTCTGACCCACGCCAAGAGACCGTGCCGCACTTTGGACTGAGACGCATCACAAGTGGACCGAACGGTCCACGATTCAAAGACCTTATCCGAAAGGGACTTGTACGAGATCATGCGCGCAAGCTGAGCTGGTCGGAATGGTTTGTGGGGATTTTCATGTCGTTGTACCCCTGTTGTTGGAGAGGTTGGAGAGCATGGGTTTCCATAGGGGTTATGGTTGTGGTTTTGGCTGGTATTGTGTTGGGAACTATCTTTGGTGTCAGGAGCTACAGGACGTGGAGGCAGAGAGGGAGCTATAGAAAGCTACAGGGGGACGATATACCGATGGAGGAATTGCGAAGGGAGGAAGAGGCATTGCTCTCATCGTCTGACGAGGAGGGAGAAGAAAATCGAAAATAGGCTGGGATGCCTCTGTATATTTGTAGTCGGCTCGCGGAAATATCGAGCAATAGATAAGAACCTGTAAATATTTTCCTATATTTGAGCTTGATGTATAGTCTAGACAAAACGACCAAGTTTATACTTTATCATTATTTGAGAAACCCTCTAATACTACGAGATCGCTAAAATCCTTGATGAAGTGTACCTCAAAACCCGTGTCAGAGTAGACACGAATAATGTCACAACGATTCATGTATATTCTTCATGCCATTTGAAAGTATAGGCTGACTAACATCACCATTCCTTACTTAGCATGTTGATTCCATCCACCCTCTGCCTCAAAGACCTGGCCGACTGCTCTGCTCACTTTTAGAAGGTGACGATCTCGAAGTCGGGGCGCAACAAGTGAGACCCCCACAGGCATGTTATTGGGGCCGCGGAATCCAGGAATGTTTATCACGGGACTGTGCAAAGCCTGTCTCCGTTAACACAAGCTCGTTACACTCTGGATTGACTCATTGACTCACGGTCCATGTAGAAGCAAAAATCGGGCTTCCAGTGTGATCAAGTCCTTCCGGTGCTTCATCCAGCACGCTTGGCACCAAAACCGCAGCGTAACGATCTGCTATCTCGTCGAAACGCGGGCGGAGAGCGGCGAGCCCGTCATAGGCGTCCAGCTGGGCCCTACGTCCAATCTTGTGCTTCTTTTCAACCCACCCAACCAGGCGCTCATGCAACCTTTCCCTGGAATCAAGGTACTCAGGGAGAAGACTTGTTCCGCCTTCGCAATGTGTGAGCGTGGTATGCCATGCAATAATGGGGTCGAACTCTGGACCAAGGGTGAGTTCTTCGACTTCGGCACCATGGGCTCTGAGAAGTTCCACGGCGCGAGCCATGGCAGCAATAGTCCCTTCGCCAGCAAGCTCCCACTGGGCCGTTGTGCATATAGCAAACTTGGAGCCCTTGACATCTGTGAATGAACTCTCTTCACCGTCATGCACGGCGAAAATGTCTGTCAATATTTCGATATCAGCTACGCTGCGAGCGAAAAAGCCAAGCGTATCAAACGAGATGGCGCAGAATTTCTGGCCCTCTCGAGTGATTGCGTTCCATGTTGGTTTAAAGCCATAGATTCCGTTGAACGAGGCCGGGCGAACGATGGAGCCCATTGTCTGCGATCCAAGAGCGACGGGGATTTGGAAGTCGGCTACTGCTGCGCCAGAACCGGATGAGGAGCCGCCTGGCGTACGGGAGGTACTGTGGACATTTTGAGTCTTGGGGCCGACAAAGGAAGCGGAAAACTCAGTGGTTGTTGTCTTGCCTGAGAGATGAGTATCACTCGCGTGTAAGACGATGCTTGTACATCCCCGTCATCCCAACTGAGGACGTCTGGGCGTAACTTACCGAATATGAGGCAACCAGCCTTTCGCAGAACCATGACGGATCCAGCATCGAGTTCGGGATGATGGCTCTCGTAGATAGCCGAGCCATGTTCCGTTGGCATGTCTATTGGTTCGTGAGCAACAAAACCGCACCGTCTGTCGAGCATGGCTACCTCCTACTGACCCTTAGTATAGATGATGTCCTTTACTCCGACTGGCAAGCCATGTAGTGGTCCCCGCTGATCAAAAGGTACCTTATCCAGCATCCTTGCCTGCTCCAATACTTTGTTGAAGTTGAGACACGCCCAAGCCTCGACAGCGTGGTCGCGCACGCTGATGCGAGCTATTAGTGAAGTCGCATACTTCTCGATCGTCAGTTCCCGGGCTCTAATCTTGTTTAGAGCGTCGGTTGCTGTAAGAAAATAAGAGTCCATTTTATCTGATTCTGAATTGTCGCTTGGCCTGTTGCTTGATAACCGTGATGGAGTTGATGGTATCATCCAGATGCCAACTGTAAACTCTTCCCCGCTTTCTGCTTAAAATCTCCCGGCGGATCCACCGTGGGATACATTTCTTATTCATTGTGGATCCCATAGTCGCCGAATAAGTTATCGACATGGTTGACCCCAAGTTCGATGTGAAAGGATTCTTCCGTGAGGGTTTCGGAGACATCCGAAGAAAAGGCGTCTGACGTAGACCAGCCGTTTCATCCTCTTTCAAAAGAAGTAACTCTGTCAGCAGAGACGTCATCGAGCATGTGCCTCTAGATTCGTCTCGTACTGCGTAATTACATCACCGAAGCTGAGTGTAAAGAGGGGCCTGATCAACATCAACGTCAACGTCAACATCAAACTATTCCTTCCATCACCTTGATTCTTTGAGGAACTAATATCTATTCCTGTCTCATTGCCCTTATCACGAACATGACATCAACTCATGCCATTTACCCCAGCCTACGCGGCAAGACTGTGCTCATCACGGGCGGCGCAGAAGGAATAGGCGCCGCTACTGTCCAGCTCTTCGCTCTGCAGGGCTGCCAAGTCATCTTCATGGATATTGCCGAATCTTCAGCGCAGAAGACCGTCAATCATGTCGCTTCACTGTCTAAAAACGATGGCCCCTCGATCAAGGCACCGATATTCTACCATTGCAACGTTTCTGATCTGTCTGAACTACAAACTACTGCTTCGAAAATATTAGAAGAGCATGGCGTTGTGCATGTCCTGGTCAACAACGCGGCGGCCGGAGCCAAGAGTGCCAGGCTGGCAACAGACAAAGTTACATCTGAAGATTGGGATTTTAACATAAATTCCAATCTAAGGCATGTATTCTTTTTGACGCAAGCTGTTCTTCCCGGAATGAAGAGGGATGGGGGAGGAAGCATCATCAACTTGGGATCTATCACCTGGCGCATCCCAGCTGCGGGAACGCCAGTGTACGGGGCCTGTAAGGCGGCAATCATGGGCCTCACTCGTACACAAAGCAAGGAAGTTGGGCCGTCCAACGTTCGAATTAATAGCGTCATGCCCGGTGCGATCGCGACACAGAGACAAAGAGATGAGATTCTGACACCAGAATACCGTGCCGAAGTCATGCGAGGCCAGAGCTTGCAGCGGGAGTTGCTTCCTGAGGATGTGGCCAAGGTCATTGTATTTCTGGGGAGTGATGAAGCAAGCGGTGTCACAGGGAGCAGCTATGTTGTCGACGGTGGTTGGTGCAGTGACCCTTGACCTACGAAGGGAAAGCAAACGGCGGTAATACTCTTCCCGAGGGACTGGGTCAAAGAGCTTCGAATGATACACCTATGGGCTTTCCAATGAGATTTAAGATTCTTTTTAATTATGTTAGGTTTGTAGGCCGGGTAGTGGTCGGTACTGGCAGTATGCCTCTTCTTTGGCTTAAGCACGGCGATATTATCGAGATTGGACTGAAAGACTTTGGTTCTGTCACAAGTACGGTTTATTCCGGCAAGTTCAGGTCCATGATTCAGTTTTGCCATCCCAATTGCCACAATATATGGACATACAACCAACTTGAGTAGTGCTCTACTCACAGTCAATATATACATTAGTCCCGATGTCCTGAAACGTTTCCATCTGGTGCTGTATCTCTCCAGCTACATTTCCCATTAGTAAACACATATCTCTACCCAATGGCAAAACCTGCTCGTCTTCTTTTCCTGATCCCCGCCCTTCACCAACTGCCACCTCGTAGATAACCTTGCTCGCCATACGATGGTCGCCGTCGGCCTGAAAGTTGCTCCCCGAAGGCTTTGAGCTACTTGATCGGTCTTGGAACCAATATAGTCCTGCGGAAAGGTAAAAGATGGTAGCCTTAGAGAGGAGATAAAATTGGTATCAAACCCCCCAAGTTGAACGGTTAGTGTACGGATGTTGAAGAGTGCAACCTCGCGGGCGAGAACTCTGGTGAGGCCTATTTGCGTTAGGTCATGAACTCATACGGTTTTAACAAGTATCATACCATCCATTGCAGCCTTAGCAGCACCATGTATACCCATACTCTCCCCACCACTCACTCCAGTTCCGGACCCAATATTGAGAACAAGTCCCTGTCGGCATTGTCGCATGTAGGGCAGCACGGCTCTGATGAGTCGGTACGGTCCAAAAAACACCGTCTCCATTTGATGTCGAACTTCGTCTTCGGGAAAGCTTTCAGCAGGACCATTCATAGACCAGCCAGCGTTGTTGACCAAGATATTGATTGCAGTACCCTCTTTTTCCAGCTTCTCTATCACCAGGCTACCGTTTGGATCATCAACGTCGAGAGTCAGCCAGCGGCCACCCTGACGCTCGATTTCGGACAACAATTCGGGAGATTTTCCAGGTTCCGGGATGATGCTATGACGTTGTGGTCATTAGCTAGGGCGAGTCGAGTAAGCTCAAGGCCAAAACCCGATGCTGCTCCGGTGATGAACCAGGTCAACTCAGATGATTTCCAGGGAGCCATAACGAGGAGTAAGAGACGAGATATCAAGTAGAGCTAGAATAGCATAAATACCTAGTTTCATGTCTTGCAATAACATCTATTTTCTCTTTATATAAGCATCTACGCTGAGGAAAGCTTGTGTTCCCTGGACTTTAGCACCGTCTGGGTCCGGCAAAGATGGGGCCGACACCCATCGCTCTCTCGGTCTTGCTGACATCGGATTTAAGCCAGAACCAGTCACATAAAAGTTAATATGCCAGTCCGGCAATGGAATACTGGAATTCTGAGCAGAAACAGGCCGACAGGGTACTAAAGATACCAATTGCACGACTTATTGGAGTCCACGGCTCGCAGTCACGTAGTCGCACTCGGTCCCGTAAGTTGTTGGCAGTGTGGGCATGAGAAGAGCTTTCTAAGTCCAGAGGGTCTCATTGACCTGTAATATTACCTATCAAAGTATATTGGACTTCCATTCTTGTTTTCTCCAAGGACGCCTAACCGAAGTCTGCCTACCATATCTGACTTCCTGAAGCATCACAGTATCACAATTCAAGCGTCGTGAATGATGCCTTCGACGTCTCTATAAGCTATTTTAGACAAGGTAACTAGGAGCTCAAAACTGATTAAGGCGGTTTCATGTCGTGTTTGAGGATTCTAGAGCGAGTTTGGTCGCATCTTCCAGTTGTAGCTGCCTGAAGACTGGCTATCCTTGCTCCTCAAGTCTTGTTAGCACTCGAGGCTCTAAGCTTCCAGTGAGGATGAAATCAAAACCGTAGAAAGTGGGTTACTATAACAGTTTCGTCTTTACCACGGCATAGATGGACGTAGCTCACCTCCAACGAGACATCAACCCAAATCATCTTCGTAGCCTAAAGCTCCTGACAGAGGCGGCTGGCGGCCTCGCGACTCTCCCAGCACCTATGCAATTTTTAGTCAAGAAGTAAGTCGACCTTTTGCAAGCTAAACATTACGGCTATTAATAAAACTCAGAGCGGATTTGAATGGTGCTTCCGAGATTATGACGATGCCTCTTTTCGCGTTCGGACAATTTCAACGGCCAATCTCGAACAGTCTCCCCTACCACCAGCGAATATGTATAGCAACAGCCGTCCGCCGAGAGATTCGCCAAGACGAGAGCAACGATGAGGTCTGTGATAATATAATAGCGCTGGCCCTTTTTGTCACAACAATCGACTTCGCAGCATCACGGCGTGGAAAGCTCGTATTCGACCCTCTAGCGCTTATGGAAGAATATCACTCCGTTGAGCACCGGCTACTGGCAACTCCAGGTCCGATACAGACGCACTCAGAGGCTCTACAGAGGTGCATCAGCACCAATTCAGCAGTTCAAGATCTTGGCGGCTCCCCGGGAGGCCATTCTATCAACACAGAGCTTGAGGCTAGAAGGTCCCTCCAGATAGCACTTCGCTTAGCCGCCCTATCCTTTCTGAGGATAGCCAAAGGTGGTCCAGCGGACACTCTGGATAACCCAGTGCACATGTTGACGCTCCTGAACGAGCGCTTACGTTGTATCGCCAGTCTACCCCAATGGATGGCTTCCAGTTCTGTGCACGGGTTATCAAGGGGCTCACTTATATGGATATGTCTTGTGGCCAATCGGATGACTCGGACGCATGCTTTTGAGAGGTGGAACCAGGGTTTCAGGGAAGCCCATTGTGACTTCTTGTCCTGGATTCTGGGTGGGGATGAAATTGACCTGATCTATGAGCGTGATATAAGTCTATGTCGCATATTGGACTTGAGAAGATTCGAGGTGGGGGGATGGGATCCTCGAGCACACATTAGGCGCATCTTGACTTCATAACATTTATATATATCTCTTTAAAGGGTCTAAAGGGGCCTATAGTCATCATCTTTATTGTTATCTCGTCGATCTCTCCAAGGCATAAACACCTCCTGGAACCCTTTTCAGGCGGGAATGACTCGAAAGAAATCCGTCTTCGAGATACAGCAGAGAATTTGCTTCGCGTTTTAGGGCGCTCAGGCTGGACAACTTTGGAGCAGTCGGTAGCAGATAATGTCGAAGAACTCCAGGATCTTAGATCTTAGACAATAAGCTTTCTTGGCGCTTAGTCTTGTTTCCAGTGTTCGCAGCATTGTTATTTCCGCGAGCCACTTTCACGGTCATGTCGTGTCAGATGCAAATGCGGCATACCTTAAGATCTGGTGTCTAACGAATGGCTGAAAGGCACTGGTAACGATGGCCCAGTCTATCAACAACATCCCAGCCTCCAAAAGTCCTTAAAACCGTACCTGTAATAACATACCGGCTACAAGGGTGATGCTGACTTGGCCTCTTATTCCGCGCCACTTTATGCCAGTAAAAATAGTTATTATCGAGATGTTCAGTGCTTAGTCCAGCCTACACAGTTGGCATACTACCCAGGCTCAAGGTACTGTTAGGGACTCCGACTTAATGGACCTGGGCCTATCAACTAGAAGCGCCAAGACAATATGAAACCGTATTCACTCGGTTAAGCACGTAGATGTCGTCGTGTTCAAGGTCAGATATCCAGACGTCGGGTCCAGGTCCCTACCGCAGATCTGTGGGTCATGTGTTGTACAGCAGCAAAATCAGAGACTGGAACCATGCAATACAAGACATTCGCCAATCAAAGAACAGGCTCGCCTACAGTTTCCCCCATAACTTCTATTTACCGACCTTTCTGCAGGAGACGTGTCGTGTGGGTCTAGAGCCTGGAGGATGAAACATTCCACTTCCGTGGCTGTGCGTCAATGCTTGGGACATAACCAACACGTCGGCTGAGCTGCTACGGCCCATCTAGGATATGGCGATGCCTTCATTGTGGCTCCACCGGTTGGTCGCAGACTTGAGTGAGCTGGCAGGCGCAGTTTGGTCATGCATCGAAAGAAGCAGTAGATTGGGTGTTCATACTCTAGCGGCAAGAGCTGGCAGTGGGAGGGTGACAAAGTGTGGTCAAAGAGCTTAGTATGACAAGCTGAAAGACAACCAAGCAGAAATAGACATAAAAAGACGATATCCTACTGAACTCTGAGCCCAGATCATCATCACCATCTTGAACCATCATCATCAGGTATTGGAACCACCACCGACCAGTCTCGCCCAAAATCCCCCCATTGTTTCACAACTTTTCCTCCTAGTTCCCAGACCTTTTAGACGTCATGAAGAGCAGCACTATCATTGCCATCTTCTCGGCCGCTATGGCTTTTGCCTCGGTGAGTACACAGAAGGACAGCCTTGCTATTGGACGTATAACAGATCACTAAGAGACGCAAGGCTATTCCTAAGACAGCTAAGGTTGTCAGCGCTCCCATCGAAAGCTATGAGGTTACGCCGATGAAATGGATAGGCAAGATCGACAAGCGCAGCGAGAACGTCACTTTTGAAGGCACACTCGAGGTACACAGATATCTTCTCAGGCTGAAGTGAATGGAACTGGAACTCAACACCTTGTTAGGAAATCACGATAAAAGCCAGAGCGATCAACCCAGAATTCGGGACTTCTACCAAGCACGAGAAGCGAGGGGTTAGTAAGACGTTTCGAATCTTTCCGCTTCACTGCTAACTCATGAATATTTCAGTTTGGCAAGTTGAACTGTGGTTGGGGCGGCAGGGGAAGAGTCGGTGTGACTGCTATCGCAGAAGGCATCCGCTACCTCGAAGGCATTGACGGGTATTGCGGCTTGGATGACGGCCCTCACAAGTGTGCGCGTGTCAGCTGCTCGTGGGACTCGGCCATCTGGATCTGCAACGACAACGACAAGCCTCTTCGCGTCCCTTGCAAAGATCTGGCCCCCTTTGCCAACAAGATTCGTGACGACTGCATGACGAGTGGCTGGTCGGAGCCATACACCCAGGGTACGTCGTCGAGTGGATTTATCAGATGCTGAAGCTAACAATCTGTTTAGGTCAGCTTTTCAGCAATGAGGGGAACTGGAATGTCGTTGTGGGTGAAGATTCTTGCTGAGTAGACGGTTCTCCCTTTGTCAGTTTAGCATTGCGGGGCAAGACAAGAGTTGGATGAGTGCCGGCACTCGAAAGCAGATAGACTGTTGAAACCCGTTAGAGACCTCAGTCTAGAAGACTTTTAGAAGCATACTCTCGAGAGAATTCTTTACGACGATGATCTGGTCCGGACAAGCGGCCACACTTGTGGCTACGATGACTGTATCCGATCACTTGTCTAACCACATCGTTAGCCCGACGAGCCCTGGTGAAAGACTTCAGAGAAAGCCTGATATATCCATGTGTGGGGATACATTTTGTTTGTGCTCATTGCTGATCGAGTTTTCACGTTGTCCCCGCAACAACCAGACAACAACCAAACAACGTGGACCACTCCTCGCTCGCGGCAGAAAAAATAAGCGGTCCATGCTTTTTTTTATGGCGTCATTGTCGCGTTCTACGTTAGAGGCGCGCTTCTTTTCATCTCTGCATCTCATCTTCGCCTGCTCCTCCATCAGATCAGTCTCGTGTCCGTCCTATCGACGCGGTGCCTAGAACCCCTGTCGTAAAGACTCCAATTTTATACTGCGCCTGTTGCCCTCCATCGCCATCTTGCTTGCTTGCTGCTGCTTCTCCATTTCGAGCGTCAATTTGATTTGATTTGCCAACTCCACCATCCATCCATCATGGACAACTACCAGAGGATAGAGAAAGTCGGCGAAGGTCCTACTGCATTCTCCAATTCCTCCCTTGATCTCTCGTGCTGACCCGCTCGTACAGGCACGTACGGCGTGGTCTACAAAGCCCGTGACCTTGCAAACAATGGACGCATCGTGGCGTTGAAGAAGATACGTCTCGAGACCGAGGATGAAGGCGTTCCCAGCACTGCTATTCGCGAAATCTCGGTTCTCAAGGAGATGGACCATCCCAACGTTGTCGGCTTGCTCAACATCGTCCACGCCGACAGCCACAAGCTTTATCTTGTACTTGAATTCCTCGACCTTGACCTCAAGAAGTACATGGATGCTCTGCCTGTGACCGACGGCGGCCGCGGCAAAGCTCTTCCGGCAGCATCATCATCAACTATTCGAAATCTGGGGATGGGCGACAAAGTCGTGCGTAAATTCATGTTTGATCTCTGTGAAGGCATCAGGTACTGCCATTCGCGCCGGGTCCTCCACCGCGACCTGAAGCCCCAGAACCTGCTCATTGATAAGGAAGGAAACCTGAAGCTCGCTGATTTTGGCCTGGCAAGAGCTGTTGGTGTGCCGTTACGGACCTACACTCATGAAGTTGTTACGCTGTGGTATCGCGCACCAGAGGTTCTCCTGGGCGGGAGGCAATATTCGACCGGGATAGATATGTGGTCTATCGGTTGCATCCTCGCCGAGATGTGCACTCGCAAGCCTTTGTTTCCGGGCGATTCAGAAATTGACGAGATTTTCAAAATCTTCCGGTAAGTCATTCCCTCAAACATCTTTACAAACAACAGCGGGACATTAGTGGCTGACCTTTTCAGTCTCCTCGGAACACCCGATGACGAGGTTTGGCCTGATGTTACTTCGTACCCAGACTTCAAGCCATCCTTTCCCAAATGGAAACGCAACTACGATGCTCCTATATGTTCTAGTCTGGACGATCAAGGACTAATTCTGCTTGACTTGCTGCTTACGTTTGACCCTGCCGCTCGAATCTCTGCGAAAGCGGCATTGCATCACCCGTATTTCGATGCACTTGCGTGGGAGTAAGAACAACAGGCCAGGCGAATGATTCCTGTAACTAGGAGCTTTCTAAATACCTTTCAGTTGCCACCGTCTTTTCGTAATGCCGCATGAGCCTAGAGATCTTGGTGATGTGCTCTGACTTCGCTATTGAGAAGCTACGACTTGGCTAGCTATCCCAAGGATGGTCGATATTTTGGACTGATGAGCTTCGAGATGACTGAGAAGCATAGGTTCCCACAAAATGGATATTTCTTCGTCTGCTGCTTACAGAGGAGACGTCAATGGTACGGTTGAAGGAGGCATGACAAATCCACCCCTATCATAGAGGTCTATCATTCACTATGGAGAATTCTGTTGACCTTCGTGATAGCCTGGGTGTTGAGCGGGAGGGCCTCACGAAGCTGATGCGAAAAAGGCTACAAGGGGACAGTGCAAAACTTATCATAGCATAACACCAGTCTCGAGACAACTCTGTATAATGCAGTTTCTACTTTCTAAAACCAACGCCGTCAAGTATCGCCTCTTGTCTTAAAACGCCTTCTTGGTAACTCTCTGCTTGGTGGTCGCACCAATAGCCTCCCCGGACGCCGGAATCAGGAAGTCGCTCCCCTTGACTCTTCCGTCCGCGCCTCTTGGGCCCTTCAGTATCGAGGCATCAGTGCTGATAAAGGACTTATCATTCCAGGCCTTATTCGAGTTCCACGAGTTGCCTATCGACGTCACAGAGCCGACGAGGCTGACCTGTGCCGAGCCAACATTGGAAGCAGCAATATTGTTTCTCATTTTTGAGGAGGAGCTGCGCATATTGAAGCCAGTATCACCGTTCTTCCACGCCGTGTTGCGCTCAAAAGTCAAGGATCCAGGGTTGCCATTGTCGATGAAGCCCTTCTTGAGGTTGTCGAAGGCAATAGAGTTGCGAATGATGTGGTTGGCTGGTGGGTTGTTCTTGATGCCCAGCTTGAAGCCGTTTCCATCACCCTGGAAGGGGTTGAAGTTCCAGCGGTTGAAGCCATTGCCCCAAGCATAGACCTCCTCGAGGGTAACAGGAGACTCGAACATGTAGAGGTCGAGGCCGTCGTCGACATTCTCCCACAATCGAGCGTTGCGCAGGATGTTGCCCTCTCCTTTTCCTGACTTGCAGGCGAAGCCATCGGCACTCTCTCCGTTCTTGCGAGGATCACGGTTGCGGTAAGAGTCCAGATTTACGACCACGTTGTTGGAGGAAGCGCCCTCGAGCTGGAAGCCAGTCTCGTAGTTGTCGTGTGTTGAGAGCCCTTCATAATAGTTGTTGGACGCATCCCGAGCATAGATGCCGTAAGGACCATTAATGATCCTTGAGCAGAAGTAAGTAGTTGAAACGGGTAGGTGAATAACAACGGACAACATACTCTAAATCGTAAAATGACCAATAATTGGCATTCTGGATGTGGAAGACACCTCGCTCAGGATTGGGGAGAGCCTCATCGAGCTTCTTGGGTGTACTGACGGTTGTTAGTCGGTTGGATGATTCCATCATGAACGTGAGAGACTAACCCAGGCATGTTCTCTCCGTCGATAATGACCTTCTCCTTCTGATACGGCTTGACTGTGATGGGCGAGCCACTGCTGCCGCTTGTCTTGATTTGGATGTTGGCCGAAGGAGCATACGTGCCCTTACGCAGATAGATGATATCTCCCGCCTTGGCAGCATTCACCGCGGACTGAATAGATCCATAAGGAGCGTCGAGAGCTCCTGATCCGCTGCCTGTGGGTGACACAAAGATGTCGCGAGCAGCGGCGCCACTCAAGGCCACCAGGAGAAGAGCCGGTGAAAACTTGAGAATAGCCATGTTTGTAGATGTCCAAGATCCAGCTACAATTACAAGTTCCAGTAGCTGTTTCAGCACATTTATACAAGATCCGGCTTTGTCTTATACAAACTCCGTATCCGTACCGAGAGTAGAATTTCCTAAATGAGATGGACGGATGGGCCCGCTCCGAGGTGCCGCACAAAGCTGTTTCCACCAATTGGGCAGCCCTGTGCTTTGCAACCTCAGAATGTCAGTGGTGGGCTTTTGACTTCGTTTCATTG
The DNA here is from genome assembly GCA_014899095.1 of Fusarium buxicola. Classification (NCBI taxonomy): domain Eukaryota; kingdom Fungi; phylum Ascomycota; class Sordariomycetes; order Hypocreales; family Nectriaceae; genus Fusarium; species Fusarium buxicola. Next base: position 14,995 of record JAAVUK010000770.1, read on the forward strand.
ATGAGAACGGTAAACGCCGTGTGTAATAGTCCCGAGGATTAAGGAATATAAGCTAGCCATCTTTCTTGGAAACGGACGGGCCAAATCACGCCTTGTGATGAGGATCATCAGTCGTTCGTCTCCAGGGGCAAGCTTCGACAAATTTACACTGTCCCAACACGCTCAATCGGGTGGCTTGGCTTGACAGACAACAGAATTGTCAGAGGCCAGGGCACGCGTCTGAATCATTAGTAGACGTAGCCCAGTGGAAAATGAGAACCACGAAGTGTTGTACTTCTTCCCACTCACTCCGATATTAAGGCCCGGAAATTGTAGTATAGGCCAGGTATGCCGGTCGACATTCAAGCTAGTCGTTTGACTAAACCATAGATAGTCAGACCACCTATCTAACCAGAGCACACGCCAACCATCAAGAATTGATCCACTCTACGGAGTATCTTTTTTCGAGAGATCCAAAGGACGAGGTGGGAGGGATCCCACTACCTCACACTTAGAGCAAGCCCCGGGGTTTCGCAGATACACGTCCCGTTGTAGACAAGCGAAACCCGAGAGCTTTAAGACGGATTGCAAAGCGCTAATAGAGGTATGTCTTCTTCATGCTACGGGGCTTGATTTGCTTCAACTCTAGCCCCGCGTTGACTCTTCATGAAGTGCTTTTAACATCCGAGCTCCTTCAGCTTCCCGACGAGGTCTTGCGGTTCTTCCTTGTCAGTCTCAACGTCGATAGCAGCACCATTGATGGTCCACGTGTAGTTTCCTTGTCCGTAGATCTTCTCGAGGGCGGCTGGGACCTTGTCAATGTGAGTTATGCAGTTATTGGTAACGTGGTGCAGGTGGACAATTAGCTCAGTCATTGCGGGGAGAGGTTGGTGTGAGTGACCTGAGACTTGGAGATAGTGTAATGAACAAGAAATGTTTACGGTTGTTTCCTTTTGTGTTTATGATGGTACCAGTGCTGGAGATTGCTGGCTTTGGCTTTGGCTTTGGCTTTGGCTTTGGCTTTGGCTTTTATATTTCAAGCTTGGCCTTGAATCACCTCTCGAACGTTGCTTACATATGAGCACCTCCTGGATCTCTATTGTCCCCATTCATTTCACGAGACATATTATTTTGCAATTCAATATACACGAATGCGGTGAAAATGATGCTTCCGGTCGATCATTAATCACTGGGCGCTCTTTCATGGAGGCCAAGAAGGCATAATAGTCTTCACAAAGAATCAATCCAAGGGTAGTCGACCTATCACTGACATTTGAGCTGTCATCATTGTCTATCAGCTATTACGAGCGTGACAAGGCAGTCTCCACTAACGTCTGAATCACGGAAGTGACTCATGTAGGGCTGGGCTGAAGATATTCTGGGTGTTCAGCAGGCAGTAAAAGCGGTCATGGGTGCTAACTTGACAGTTGCTTAGGTTTCATTCCAGGATACCGCCATGATTATATTCAAATCTTCTACTGTTCACTATTCTATGGGTATAAATTTCTCTGGGAGGGCCGCAAAACCACTAGTCTATCGTCCTCGCTAGGAATTTCAGAGTCTGACAATAGATATCAACCACAATCTCTCCGCCGGCTCATTCTCAATGGCATTCATCTACACTTCTCTAGGCACAGACAATTTCTTGCCAAAAAATCTTGAACCTCTGCAGCCGACGCATATTAGGCAAGAAGGACCGGACCACAACATCGATTCCCTCACACCATTCTATGACATGCATCGAGTCAAAAACATTTCACAGCCTGGTAACAAACCAGAACCTGGTTTCCCCCAGCGTCCCCGCCGCAACTGCGCCAATAAATAACTGCTAAATAGTTAACTCTATCGAAGAGGATAGCCTGATAAAAGGGTTTGTGAGAGCATGTCTCAGCCCATCGGCAAGAATCCCCAAGTTCAACTCTGGTCGTGATGGCCACAATAGCAAGAGGAAGGCCGGAGCGCATAACTGAGAGTGCGGATGTAATGCTTATCACTTTTCTAGAAGAACCTTCCCCTCTAGTTGTAGGCATTCGAATTGATACTTAGTGTTTAGATCGACAAGACATTGTGCTGGTGGGAAGCATGGTAGTTGTTGATGATGTATCAAAGCTGATATATTCAGCAGAGTATCCTTGATACGTCCGTTGAACTAGTGTTATTTTCATTTCGCAGGGCTTGGGTCAGCTTTCAATGAGAACCGTTCGTGGAAGTAATTGCTTGGCCGATATAGTCACTAGCGAGACGGTCAGTCGATAAACTTGAGCGTGGAAACTCCAGCGCCTCTTAGTTACTCGCAAGGCGCCAAGAGAACAACCTCCAGCTTCAGTTCTAGACACACATGGACTGTTGAGAACTCACCTCTGCAAAGGTCAACGTAAACACAGCACCGAGCACACTATCCGTCAAACTAAAGGTAGTTTCCAGCCTCGCGTTGACTATCTGGGTAGCCCCGTCTTCGCAGATATCTGCCTCGCAAGACCCCTATGTTCTAGTGTCGGGGGGAGTGCTTTAGCCCCATAGCCATTGACGCTTCAACGAGTGCCAGCTCGGACCGTAGCCTATTGGCCCTCGGGTAGGGAAGAGGCAAAGTCAGTTGGTCGATAGGTATCATATACATCAGCCTCGGGCTCGCATCATCGTGAGGTTTGGCCTACCTAGGTTTGGAGAAGAGAGAGTGTCGGTTATACCCAGGCCTTTGACCATGAAAACCGTAGATCCTGAATCATTAGGTCTTCTGCCAGTTCTCTTACGATTTGTCTTGAGTGATTTGTAAATCAAAATACCACCTTCGCTTACCAGTACTCCCTACCACCTCTGGATTCTTTATTCAGCTAGCCTGAACCCATATCCTAGTAACTAGTGAGTAACACTCATGTCCGTACCGCAGCAGTATCCTTATAGCACTGCAAGTAGTACAAAGGGCATCGGCAGAGTCATAGTTGAGATTTTCCTGGCCGAGGAGCCAACGTCTCGTATTTGATCGCGAACTATTCAAGGCGACGAGTTTGTATATTTCGAGGGCGCAACAGGAAGTGCACGTGCAGTCGGGAAACGCGTTAACGCTGCTGAGCCTGCGTCTAGCAGTCAGAGGCCCGTACACGATCTTGAAGTTGGTCAAGGACTTTGCTCAATGGCTTGGCCTAAGGGGCTTTAGAATCAACACGGTTGTTCCGGGGACAATCGACCGGCCACCAACAACCCTACCTGATAGAGGGCCTTCCAGAAAGTCATAGCGGCCAATCCGTCCTACTTGCAGAGCCTATTGGGAACTATTCCGCTGGATAAAACTGGCCAGGCTCCGGACGTCGCTAACTCTGTAGTGATTCTGGGTTGTCGGCTCTCCAGTTGTATCACTGGTATTAACTTGGTCGTGGACGGCGCAATGTCTACATTCCTTGGAACAGACCGACCTTATCCTTGACAATTATGTATAGTATTTACTTTTTCCTCCGCATTTGAATAGTTGTCGGCATATCTAGGGATACCGTAATATGGGAGGCGGGCATGTAATCAGTCAGAGTAGAGTGATGAAAGAGGCTCGGACGGCCGAGGGGAGGTGGCTCAACATATGATCTTTCTTTACAGGAGAAAGGGGGGTTTCTAATTCGTATTATCGCTACATAAACATAGAAAAAAGACACGCTGCTGTGAAACGCCATCGTTCCTTGAATAGTTTGATCATCTCCAGATTAAACCGCTGCGCACCAGCCACTACCTCACCCTTGGCGCTCCCATTGCACCACGCTCCCCAGCGTCTCGCCCCTATTCAGCGCATCCAACGACTTCTTAGAAATAGCCACGTCGTCGAAGATGATGCCCGACTCTATCAGAGCCTTGTCTTGGTCCGTGATGCGGCGCTTGCGCTTCATGTCCGTGATGACATCGCAGAGTTTCTTCTGGGTGAGCCAGCCATTCACAACCCGCTCGGTGAGCTCTCTGCGTGACTCGTCGTGCAGTTCCGCATGTTCCCTTTCGCCCTGCGTGATGCGTGACCTGCGGACGGTCATCTGGGGGCTCCCCGATCGTTCGGCCTCCTTCGCTATCCCCTTGAGGGTGTACGCCCCGGGGCTCAACACGGCCGATAGATTCTTGAGAATCAGACCCATCAAGCCCATGCCAGTTCCCTTTACAAACCCAGAAATTCCATGCTCCTTTGCTCCACGGAAAGGTAGGCGGACCACGCCAGTAAAACCATCGTAGACACCAAACACCAGCTCGAAGCCCGCGGCACGAAGGCCGGAATGGAACCCAGTCACACGCAGGGGCCGGCGCACCGTGTCGTCTCCATATAGACGAGGAGCATTGTGAAAGCCTTGTGCCAGCGCCATTGCAAGGTCCACGGGTGCCTTCGCGAGGGCCTTGGCTGCTCTTTTCGCCCCTTTCGACACATCACCGACGCCTGCGCGGACCTGAGTCTTCCCGGCGTGCACGATTTCTTTCATCTTTCGCTTCGAGTCTGCCATTGATTGACCCTTCATCTTAATCAGACGATAGGGAATACGTCCGATCCCGTAAACAGCATATCCAATGCTTCTCGCAAGAGAACTTGCGACTCCTGTGAGGGGCTCGCCCGGGCCTTCAACGTCGTTCCACTCCATGCATCGGAGAAGTCTTAGGCGTTTCCAGCTAAGCAGCCCGTGGTCCACGAGAATGTCGGCCGCCAGGGTGCTGAGCTTCACCTTGGTCCCTTTTACCTGCCAGACAGCCGCCTTGTTCTGAAGAATAGAGCATTGCATTGAGCTAGCAGGCGTAAGGTCCAGCTGTCGGTGGAAGTGCTCGACGGCATTGACGGCTCCATCACCTTCATTCGTAATCTTGTGACCCATCTTGGCCGCCGCCGACTGCGCTGTCTCGCTTAAGCAGTACCTGATGCCGTCGGCCAGCTTATCTTCAGTTAGCTGCTTGTATGGGACAGGCTCCGGGCCAACTTGGGCATTGCTGATCATCTTGCCCCAGAAATGTTGGTCACCAAAGAAGGGCACAATCATGGTGGGCTTTCCGCATTTCAGACCAATAGCTGTAGTTCCAGCACCACCATGGTGCACAACCGCCGAGACGCGTGGGAAGAGCCAGTCGTGAGGGGTATCGCCGAGCATGAAGATGTTGTCCGGAACGTCATCGTTGCCAAGTCCAAGGCCACCCCAGCCCTGTGAGACCAAGGCTCGTACTCCAGTCATCTCGACAGCTTTGAAGATCATCTGGGTGAACCGGTCCGCGTCATCGACAACGATGGATCCGAAGCCGATGTAAATGGGGGGCGGACCAGCGTCGAGGAAGGCCTTGAGCTCCTTGGAGGGCTCGAACGATGAGGCACGCTCGACGAAGACGAACCCTGCGATATCAATTTCGTCTCCCCAGTCTTCCGGCTTCGGTACCAGATCTGGAGACCACAGGTATGTGTAGGGAACATGCATTCGGTAGGCTGCGCCCACGGCCCAGACGGTCGACACAGGGTCCAGCGCCAGCTTGTTGACCCGGAGTTCATTAATCAGGTCGCCAAGACCCTGCCAAACCACCATCTCGACTAGCGGATACGAGATGAAGTTGGCGTACCCATCATCCATATCGGAATAATTGACTGTAAAGGGGTGCGGGAAAGCTTCAGTTGGCGTATATGGAAAGGTGAACATTAGATGCACGGGGATTCCTAGCGCCTCAGCGCAATGGACGTGCATGATACTCGGCGGATTGGCGATGATTGCATCCGCTACGAACGGTGCTCCTGGAGCCGAATCGGGCTGCTCGCCGTCGGATGCGTCGACGCAAGATCGCCAGAAGCCGTCAAACATCTCTCCCATAGCCCTCCGTCGATTGCCGACCTCGCCCGCCATGACGGTGTCGAGACTGGGGAACAAACCAGGGTTCTTGACCATGAAGGCCATGAGCTCGGTAGGGTTGCCGCTGACGGAGAAGAACTCGAGGCCGTCCTTCTCGATGAGGTCGCGGAACACGGGATGCGTAGCGATTCGCACGCGGTGCCCATGATTCTCCTTGAGGGTTTTGGCAATCTTGAGAAACGGCTGCACATCGCCCCGGGAGCCAACAATCATGATGACGATGTTCAGCCGCCGTCGTCGCTGGGTCATGTTGCTGGGAGTGGCTGAAGGGCGTCTGTTGTCGTGCAGTGGCTTCTCACCGTCGTGTGGATGTACCGAAGAGACCTTGCTCATGGTGGTGTGCAGGGCGTTGACGAGGTAGCCCGTATGGGCCGTGTCGCTGACTGTGATGCGTAGCCGGCCATCCTCATCCATCTCGCCGCTTGAGTGATGGTTCCTTCCAAGGCGAAACGGCCGGCGCTTCTCCTTAGGTTGGCCGTTGACGGTAAGCAGCTTCGGGTCTTCCCAAGCATGGCCGCCTTGGCCAGCTAGGCCTTGTTCAGCTTGGGAAGACCCAGATCTGTGTCCGTCCTTGACGTCGGTTGAGTTGGATGCCCATGCCCGCGTCGGTGGAGAGGGTCTTGGCCGCTCGGCGTGCCATGAATTGGTGCGAGCATTTCGCGGGTAGCGCTTGGGGGACGTGGGCGGGCTCGAGGCTGTCGGGGAGGTGGCATGAGGCTCTGATCTCCATCTGGACAGCCAAGCTGCTTCCTTGTCTTCTTTTTCTTCCTCTGCTGCTGCTGCTGCTG
>JAAVUK010000771.1:0-13796 GCA_014899095.1 Fusarium buxicola
GGGTCGGTGGGCGGGTGGAGGTGGATGAGAAGGGATATGAAATGAAAGAAAAAGAGACAGAAGCGGACTGGAAGTGGAAGCTGGAGAGGAAGAAAGATGAGGGAGGATGGGCGGTCGAAGACGGAAGAGAGAGAATGAGAACGGAAGGAGGTTGCGGCTACCGATCAGAGGAAGGAGGAGCTGAGAAGCAACGAATGCAACGATGATATGCCTGCCAACCAGCAAGAAGGAGCATGAAAAGAAAGAATCGTGGCCGCAAGAGCAAGGTGAGGTACCTCCACTACCTAACTTAGGTACTACCTTTAAGGTAGGTTCAGGTAAGAATACAGAGGTACTCCGTACGGATACAGAAAGACGACACCCAAGACACCAGGGCCCAGGATCCAGGAGGCGCTTCAGGAGCAAAGAAAGAGACGCTTACGCCCACACAAACGGACGGGCGAGGCTAAAGAAGCTATTGACTAAGACCCAGAAGGCTAGAGGCTAGAACCAGAGCCAGAGCCGGAGTTCAGGAGGCGGCGGCGACGGGCGACGGCGAGCCAGGGACTGGGCAGCAGGCATTGGTCAGGTCGTGCCCGCATATCCAGGGGGAATGAATGGATGGGAGAGTGCGAGCGACAGTCAATGGCCCCAGTGGACAGCTGGTGAATGGCTGCAGCAAGCTCTTTCGACCGTCGTTGGTGGAGACGAGACGGACACCACGAGCTCTGAGAGAAGAATACGTGGTAGGGCCTAGCCAGGGGGGATCCAGGGGCTACAGAAGACGCCAAAAGAGCTAAGGAGGGCGATTGCCCAAAGGGGGTGAGGGTTGGAATTGGCTGCTCCGATAGTTTAATGACGCCGACAGGGATGGCCGCCATTGTCTCTGTGGTCGTGTCTGGCGTGTGTGCTTCCCACGACTCGGCGGTCGAATGCACAGCACAACACACGACACTGGACAAGAATAACGGATGGGAATTGGGGGATGCCAGATCCATTTGCTGGATGGGCCTGCTGCAGTGCTGAACTGAAAGAGCCCCCTGAACATTCTTTTCCGTTGCTGGATGCTGGGTCATGACGGTGCTGCTGTTGTAACCCGTACAAAAACTAACATGCATCATCCATTGGGATCCCTGCCAAACATTCATTGTCCCTGGAAAACCCGCGCCTCCTTGCCTGTCAGCCAGAGTTGGCTTGGATCTCCCGGCACAACACCACGCGACAATACTCCGTGCCCATCCATTGACGAAGAAGAGCAGATGGATTGAGAGATGCAGTTTGTTATTGCTGCTTGTGGTTGCTATGCGGATATACGAAGATGAAATTTCCGACGATGGGAGTACATAATTACTACGTAGTAAATTAATATCAAGATGAAATTGCTGTTTAAACTTTCATCAAAGCTGCGTGTCGTGTCTGCAGTCCACAGACCAAATTCACCGAAAACCGCATCCGAGCTGAGCACGCTATGCAACCAACCACAAGCTATCCATGTGTCCATCCAACCAGTAGCACTCGTTGCCATTGTCGAGATATTCATTATGCCCCTTGCTTCCCCTTCGATATTTCCTTCCATGGCTCCCTCCCCTGCATTTGGACCCCTAACCTAATTTATGGGTCTGACGGTCCGCCCGTTTCTGCGTGCTAGACTTTCTCAAAGAGTCAATTCGCCCGCGCCATTTGAAACACTCAATCGGCCCCTCACCTTGACTTGAACGCTCCACGATCAAGTCACGACGAGGAGCCTTGTGTGCTGGTCTGGTGCTGGCCGATTCAGGGCTGAGCTTGTTAACCAAATCCTTTCTGAAAAACAACTCACCGTTGTTGTGTCACCAAGGTACCTAATAAGGCCACAACTGCCCGCAGAAGATGCCCCTCCACGGCGGCTACTTGGCGTCCAAGTGACAAGTGACAGGGGGCATCCTTTGTTCGACGACATCTCTGCATGGACTGCTTGCTGCTCGGCAATATCGTTGCTCGAGCCCCCAGTCGCCGTGAAACATGTACAGAGGGGCCAATGTTGGACGTCCCCGAACAGCATCGCCTTCAGACAGATGGGATCGGTGCTATTTTCGGATGCGTCTCAGGCGTCTCGCAAACGCGCCACCCTCCATCTGCGCAGGACTTTGACAAGTTGACGCTCAGGATTACACTTGCTGAGATCTCTCCATTCAGTCTGCATTGAAACGGAAACGGCCGGCACTCTTCAAACAAACATAAGTACTGTCCTTCTCACACACATCCCACATCCCGCAATACGTCGTGACCAGTTGTCGGGAAGCTGCAAGATATGTATGGAGTACGTACGTACGTACGGATAAGTCGTCGGCTATTATCCCCTGTTGCTCCCCTGCTGCATCCCACTTCCCGGTGCCTTCTGGCTGTATTGCCCAATCATCACGTTGAGCGGCTTAGCGAAGCGCGAGTGCGCCTCGACGACCTATCAGTTGGATAATTTTCTTACCTTCATGGAGCGACAGATACTGTGAATCACAGCAAGTGTCTGATATACAAGACTGTCGGCTCAGCCAACAATCATCTGTGGATATCATCATCCTATCTCATGGGCCACCCACTCGCACCAGAGCGCAATCCTCCCTGTGCCACCTCTCTCAGCCAAAACAGGTCACCGTTCGCCTACTGGTCCAAGAGCCGTCAGTGACTTGACTACACCCGATTGTTCATCTCAAACCATCCATTGCCTTCGACCTGGGCCAGCTCCCTTACAGTATCTCACCAACACACATGCTCATTCAATCAGACGCAGCTGCCTGAAGCCGAGTGGCATATCACCTGGACCTCTCCACTTCTATGTCTTCTCCTTCGCGACATGTTTAGTTCATCCGGCACAGCACGGGCACTTTGGCTCTCGCTTGAGCCCTGGACAGACTTAAACTTGAGACTCAGGGCTATGTCGGAAACATGGTCTCAATATCCTTGAGGCTGATCCCCAGGAAGCCGGTTGGTCTTTGGAGTTTCGATGGCGGCCCTCGCTCAACCGAACACTTCCATCGAAACTCCTCAAGATCGATTTGTCACCTGAAACGCCTCCCACAGCCTTTAAGTTAAGACCTGGACTCGGCTATCGTAAACGGTTAAGGTTCTTGTTAATACAATGATTTGTCCGTCTTCGAAACCCTCACAGATACTGTGCATCTCGCCGTAGATGGCCGTGAAGGTGCACTGAGCAAAGTCCAAGGTATCACAAGGTACTAGACTAGGTTGTGGAAATTGGAACATGTGACCTTGGCAAAAAGTTCCACAATAGAAAGAACACAAGTGACATCGCTTCACGTAGGTTGGGGTGAAATGAAATTTCTTTGTGTTTTTATCACTTCATACGCCTATTTACTTCTCTTTTTATATACCCTTGGAACAAAAAAGTGCTGTATCTGCGACAGCCACTCTTCTTCACATCTCATCACTCATAGATACATCAAATAGTCGTCACTACATCTGTAGCCCCAGCATGTCTCTGCACAAACAATCGGTTCGGTCTATGGCAGATAGGGCATTTGCTATGCAGAGGCGAGCTTCTTACAGCTCATCCTTGGGGGAAGCGTGGCCGCCGCTGCCCTCCCTACCACCATCGACAAGTCCTCGCTTCACCATGGAGCTGATGATCTCGTACACAACTTGAGCCGCGGCCAGAGCCGTTTCCTCACCGCCATTCTGGTATGCAGGTGACACCTCGACGACATCAGCGCCCACGAGGTTCAGACCCTCAAGACCACGGAGGATGCGGATGAACTCGCGGGTGGACCAGCCGCCGGGCTCGGGGGTGCCGGTACCGGGGGCGAAGGCCGGGTCGAGGACGTCGATGTCGACGGACAGGTAGACGGGGTTCTCGGTGCCGAGGGCCTTGAGGATGCCGTCGATGATGCCCTTGGTGCCGATGTCGTCGATGTCGTCGGCGGTGAAGCGGATCCAGTTCTGTGAGGTGTCGTCCTCGTTGTCGGCAAAGTCGACACCCGAGAGGCGGGTACGCAGGCCGGCGTGGACGGAGGGCTTAGCGGATGAGTTATAGAGGAGGCCTTCTTGGTTAGCCATCCAGAACATGGAACCGTGAGTGAAGTGAGTGGCTCCCCACCAGGATGGGTAAGCGGCTGGGTTCCAGGTGTCAAGGTGAGCTGGAGATGAGATGTCAGTCCCATGATATCTCTTGAGTCTTAAGTGAAGTGATCTAGGGACGTGGTTGTCTTAGGCTCATCCACGCAACGCTCAGGTTATGACGGAACAAACCAAGACTCACCATCAAAGTGCAAAACCTGAACAGGCTTGCCATAAATCTCATTCAAAGCCCGCAGCGCCGGCAGCGCCAAGCTATGATCACCACCCAGCGTCACAAGCCTCGGCTTCGGCGCCAGTGCAGACACCGTCTTACGCCGACCGAGCTGCTTAAATGCCTGCGTCATCTGCTCACGCGCAATGTTGTTGTCAATAGGCGTAATTGAGATATCACCGCAGTCAACGATCTTGGCCCAGTTCTGATATGGGTTGATGCCAGCGCGGGGGTTGAATCCGCGCATCGACGTCTGGCGCGCAGAGGCAGAGCGGATGGCGCGGGGGCCGAAGCGTGCACCTGGGCGATAGCTCACGGCCGTGTCAAAAGGAGCGCCGACGATGGCGATATCGAAAGGCTCGGTGGGCTCGGTGAGGCACTTGACATGGTTGAGGTGGGCGAAGGTGTTGATGCCGGCGAAGGGCCACTGGTGCGTATAAGTGGCTGTTCTCATGATGGCCATGATGGCTGCGTCTGGCAGCCAACCACGAAGACAGGTATCAAACATACCTCATAGCCCCATTTCGCCTCGAGCTCATCGAGTTCCTCCTTGGTCCATTCCTTATCATCATGGTCATGAGCGCAGGCCGTCGCCAGCCCCGCCATGGCGAGCAGGTTCAAAAACTTCATATCGGCGGCAGTGGAAAGCTACCAATTGACCAGTCACTCCAAACAGAGGAAGAAAGAGAAGTCGGAGCGAGAGGAAGAGGAAGAGGAAGAGGAAGAGGAAGAGGGCGAGGTTTAATATAGTCGTCGGTTCCTCCAAGGGGACTTGCCCTCCACCTCCGCTGCCCGCCGTCGGCGGCCGGCCCCACGAGTCAAGGCCCAGTTGCTACGCCCACAACCCAAGACAGCTAAACTTTTACTCGCCTATCAGCGTCATGCACCACTACTTACAGCTGCCGAAGCATTTATGTAAGGCATTAGACACGCGATGAGGAAATGCAATCCATGCCCATTGGCCAGTTGCCTCAGCCGTCACCGGAGAGAGCCAACATCACCCCGCAGTTTCTTCTCCGTCTCGGCTTCTGGGTTGGGGTTGGAGAGGCAAGGTTTCCCGATTTGGGCATAGGACTGCAAACTTACGGCGAGAGGGAGCTGTTTCTCTAATGTTCTCTCTTCGGGGGTCAAGAGGTTGGTTGAGTTGCGTTGGAACTAGGTTGAGAAAGGAAAGTTGGGGCGACAGACCCCAAGTTAAGCAAAACATGGTCTGGCCGTCTTATCTCCAGAATCTCAACATCCATCCTTACTTCTTCTGCCACGCCGCATTTCGTTGCAGACAGAGGACAGTCTTGATAGAGTCAATCGTCCTTCACCAACTCTACTGATATTTCATTAAGCGGACTTAGCGGAGCGGCCTTTTGTCCCATCTAAAATTTTGCTATCCTGTTCAGCCAGTCATGGTAACGCTCTTTTCTCGCCGTATCGGAGGTTTGGTATAAAGCAATCAACTACGGATACAAGGTAGTGTTTATCTTTAAGTATCAACCCTCTACATATTATCATGACCTATTCACGCCTGCTTCGGTTTCATGGTTACAAGTCTATCTTCAAGGGCGTCGCACTAACTTCAACAGCAACTAAACGTATGTACGGAGTGAGTATTAGGCAATGAAGTCCCAGCGCCCTTCGCCATGCATGTTGCATGTCTCTTCCATGCAATCTACAAATGATAAGTGATTACTTCGGTCAAAGACTTCTTGCAATAGATTCTCGGGTTCCAAATAAGTCATCAGTCTCGTCCCCGTTGGCATTGAAAGTCATCCATTCCGTCAGATCCCCACTATCCCGGCGGTCGGCATCAGCAAGATCAAAGTCCCCAGCCACAAGACCGGCCCGGACGTCGGGTATCGGGTGCATATTCACCGATGACGGGGGAAACTTTCTGCGTGGTTCAGAAACTATATCTTTCAATTCTACTCTGGCCTGGGTCGCCTACGACGGATTGAGTCCATGTCATGTCAACCTTCCGTTGTTGGTCTGAAGTAGTTCCAGGCTGCCTTTCACAGTTGGATAAGCCAAGACGATAGTCTTCCAAGACCCAAGAATAAAATGTAGAACTTTCTATGAGTTAATACGAATCAAGACAAGACATCGATGTAAATTGCACCCCAATCGCCAAACTGTCCTATCAAAGCATTCCCACCTGGATGTATGAATTGTCTCCCGTCCGCTCCCCTGGGTCCTTTCCTTTGCCCATTCCTCCTACCTCCGAAACTCAGGAGAATCAAAGAACAAACAGCTTTGTAGATTCCGGTCCAAAAAAACGCAGAGAGGCCGACGGGACAGGGCTGACTCATCATCAAAAGAGGCTCCGGCTGGTTAAGGCTACTCTCAGCGTCCCTTTGCAGCTCGTCACTTGCGCTGCCCTTCGAAACCTTCGTCTCTTCATCACGGAACAAGGCGCCTGCTCCCCAAGCTTCGTTCCATTATCCGATCCCACGTCAAACATGGGACGACCATCTTCCGTGAAACCCTTCACGTTCCGTTCCATCCGCTCAGGTCATCCCAATCTCATCTCGCCGCGCCTCTGCCAGAGGACTCTAACCGTTCCTGTCTACTGAGCTTTTCTTGGCTAACCAGCCATATCCAGGGGAGGGAGGAGAATGGTGGTGTCGTGGCGCGGCCACGGCGTGCACCCGTCCGTTTATAGGACGAGGCACTTGTGCGGCTTCTTCTTCGGGGCAGGAGGCTCAAGGGCCGCCACAATAGCCTGTGTCACACGTTAATAGACACTCAGGGGGGCCCGTCTATGCAGGCGCAAGCGGCTTCACCCGTGGCAACATACCTCATCAAAGACGTCCTTGAGCTTGTACTGCGTCAAAGCACTGCATTCGACGTACTTCACTGCACCTAGGTCCTTGGCCATTCTCTCACCGTCCTCCCTTCGCACCGGTGCCATCTTCTGCTTTGACAACTTGTCTCGGACACTAGGGTCATCTCTCAAATCCACCTGAGTTCCGACGATCAGGCAGGGAACGCCAGGGCAGTGATGGCGAACCTCGGGGAACCACTTCTCGCGGACGTTTTCGAACGAGGCAGGCGAGGTGACACTAAAGCATACGAGGAAGACATCGGTCTGAGGATATGAAAGGGGTCGCAGTCGGTCGTAATCTTCTTGACCGGCGGTATCAAATAGGCCGAGAGTGTATGGCTCATCACCAATCCTACCGCTGGTTAGCAGGTCCTCTGTGGCCGTGCACCAACGCGTCAAGCGACAACATCGGCAAGTCGGTTACGCAAATACAAGACTCGATATATGTCAGGGGCCGATCGCCGTATTGACAGCAAAGGACATCCGTTACATGTGGGGTGCGCGGTGTGGGGGGCTGGCGCAGATCTGCAAGTAGACTCACATTACCGTGACGGCGTAGTTGTCGAATACAGTCGGGACATATTCGGAGGGAAACTTGTTTGTTGTATAGCTGATGAGAAGGCAAGTCTTTCCAACGGCGCCGTCGCCGACAACGACGCACCTATCGAGGGGAGAGAGCGGTTAGTTTCAAGAAGCAGTCGTGCGGAAAGCGGGAGGGGGACGACATGGCATGTAAAGACGATGCACAATCATGCTTGGGGTGATGTCCTTCAGACAAAGACAGTCTGAGCGGAGGGCCCCGAGTCGAAGCGGGAGACGTACTTGATCGTGGCGACTACCGTCATTGTTGCTCTCAACAGCTGCCCGGAAGGAGCTCGACTATCTTAAGGCGAAATGCAGGCGTTCGAGGGTGGTGAAGCTCTATTGGCGGGCGGATGCGCGCGCGTACGGTGAGAGCTGGAGAGCGGGGAGGAAGGCGGAGTGGAGGAGACAAAGTCGGAGTCGGAGTCGGAGTCGGGGAGGATATATCGGAATCTGGAGGAGGAGGCGACGGGGAGCGGGTTGGTTGTCGATGGCGGATGAAAGTGGTCGAAGTGAGGATGCGGTGGATGCGGTTTGCGGTAGCAGGTAGCAGGTTGGTACGGAGTAAAGTATGGAGTTGCGTTTTGGGTGGAGGTGGAGAGAAGGAGGCTGTGGTTGACTTGAGACCTGCACAAGGTGGGAGGCGCCGTTAGTTGATGTGCGACTGGCAGTGGGCAGTGGGCAGTGGGCAGTGGGCAGTGGGTGGCCGTGGCCGTGGCAGTGGCAGAATTGGCGGCAGTGGGCCTGGGTGAAGCAGCACAGACGGGAGCAATGGATGGAAAAGCCAGGCAGGCAGACGGGGCCCAGCAGGGGAGGGGGAGGAGAGGAGAGGAGAGGTTGGAGCAGTATCCGTAGCGTAGAGTTCCAGGTTTAGCCTAGATACCTGGGTAGGTAGGTAGGTACCTAGGCAAGGCAAGGCAAGGTACCTTAGGTGAACTTGTGAGAGTGCTTGTGAGTGGTGGTACCGTTCAGTACCGGTAGAAGACTAGGACTAGCCAAGCAAGCTCCAGAAAAGTCGATCAAGGTGGATTGGAAAGTGGGTGGGGAGAGGACGCCAGGGTGGAGGGAAGAACACCACTGCGTGCGTGTTTGTGCTTGTGTGTGTGAAGGTGAGAGTGAGTGAGTGAGTGAGAAGAAAAGCACAGCAGGAGACCGAAGGCGAAATGATAAGGGCCAACAGCTGAGGATGAAGAAAATAGGACGTGAAAATAGCACCCAAATTACCTGAGGAAGCGAAGAACCAAGAGCGAAACCCACCTCTCAGTGACCAGCGATGGATGCCTATCTCCTGTAGGACAAGCGCTGAGATTGTGGTAGTCGGCGTCGGGAGGTTCGATGAACGAACTGTCAAGTATTGGATCTTGCTTCCCAAGCAGAAGAGCAAAAGACCCTTCAAGTTCTTGATAATCTGAGAAGGCCAAGCATCAACAGAACAAGGCAAAGTTTGGTCACAGAACTGATGAACCCGGTGAGGTATGGAAGAGGATGAACAATTGAAGGGACGAGGCGCGGGTGGGCTGCGATGGGCGGCGCCTTGGAGATTGACTCCAGGGCGTTTGGTGGTCAGAAGCGCAGTAAAAGTGAGGCTAGCGTGGTCATCCACTGTTAGTTGTCCATGTCCAGATACCGCGAGCTCCTCAAGCTGTCAGCTCAACCACCAGGTATTCCTCTATCTGCGGATACCTGCTCATCGGAGAAATCCTCTTGGACATGTCTCTTTGACGCAGCCCCTAGACTAGATGATGGAGAAAGCAAATGTGAACTTGGCCTGTCCAGAGAAGCCCCCATCCCTTGCAATATCCAACCAGAGCCGCTACGGAAAACAAACTTGAAACCAGCAATCAGGGGCAGGAGCCGGCGATATGGGACTCTCGAAGCGAGAAACCTGAAGAGACTGGATCGTGTCGGCCGTATTACGTCGTGCGAGAATCGTGCCCTTCAACGGCGTCCCAAGGACCCTTTGCTCATTACGACTACGTACTCGGTAGACGAGGAATGCTGCAACAAGGCCGCTTGGGAGCGGATGACGACATCAGGGTTGAGCGACGTTTGAGCCACCCAAAGAGAGATGCCACCGCCGAATGCTTGCACAAAGAGATCACAAGCCATGAGGCGGATATGGATGGGAGTAGAATAGGGGCCAGAGAACGGACAAATGATGGGACCATGACCCGTGTGGGCGAGTTCGTCGGATTTGGTTTGTTCTCTGTGCGTTGCGCTTCATCTCGTTTCTTTGTTCTGCTACTTAGACTACCTACAGGTTACGGATACAGTCGACTCCCTCTACCCGATTGGACTCGGCAGGACTCTGCGGAGTAGCGGCGGCTCCTATTCTACCGCCGCATCAAGCCTGTCTTGTCTTGATTGCGTGAGGCCAAGGTCAACTTTCGAGATAGGTTCCATCCATCTGATGACCGGAGCATTGCAGGGAGCTCCCTCTGGCCCATGCCCCTTACAAGTTAGCCTTGGTCCCTTATGCTTTCGCTAAAGGGATGTGAGATGGTCCTTGCTCATGTAGACGAGGCGGCTCATCGGATTTGCGAGATTGGAACGATGAAGCGTGCCTCGAAACAAAGGGATGAGAACCACGAACCGTGCGTGACTGTCTCAAAGAAAGATGGCAAGTTGTTCTGTGCTCTGTGATTTCGGTGTGTGAACGGGTCCTTGGATATGGATGAGGGAGTCGGCAGCTTTATACAACAATTGACAACGGATGAACATGGCCATATTGACGACCAAAGGAAGCATTGACATTGCTGTTGGTCTCCCTACCAGTTCCGACTTCGAGTCTCCCGTCTGTCTTGCTGGACCCTTATCGCACTACGTACCAACAAAAGGAATACGTAAGAATAGCGTCACTTGGAGGATCCCAACAATTAACGACTTCTTAATCGACAGCCTTGCAAGGGGAAGAGCCTTTCCGTGACCGGGGAACACTGCAACAGCTGCCCGGACCCAAATCTCGGGATAGACCATCCTAGCACCCGCCACCGGTTACCACACGGTCACCCAAGCCAAACCCACACTCAAGCTTCAGCCCAGGGATATTACATCTATCAAGGGCTCCTTGTACGACCTTATGCATTGGAGATCGCAGTCGGAGACTTGTTCCTTTAGTCCATCATCGAAGAAGCCTGTCGGATTTCAGCTGCTATCAGATGACATGACGACCTATGGATACTCCTGTACGGCAGCACACCCTCGTCGCCTGCATCAACATGGGACGAATGGAAACATGCACTTTTTTTTATTTAGCTGTCTGTCTCACCTTAGCCGGTCAGACTAACGCGCCGACTTTATTGTCGCAAGAAGAGAGGCGGTTGGTTGATTGGGTAACCTGAGACATTAGCTCCAATGAGTTCTGCAACGGCCTGTACCTCGTGCATACTCTCTCTGGTCAAGCGGCTTCAACTCTGCAATTCTCCGCCCCGTTTCTGCGTGATATTTGATATGTCGCGTCTCAACATCTTCTGGCCTGTAAACAGAGAAGAGAAGAGGTTATTTGCTAGAAACAACCCCAGACGCGTCTCCTGATAATGTTAAGATAGCTTGAATCATGCAGCGCGACACAGCCCAAGTCGTCGTCGGCGTAGGCTTCGGCAA
Source organism: Fusarium buxicola (assembly GCA_014899095.1). Lineage (NCBI taxonomy): Eukaryota > Fungi > Ascomycota > Sordariomycetes > Hypocreales > Nectriaceae > Fusarium > Fusarium buxicola. The sequence goes on from JAAVUK010000771.1 coordinate 11,262, forward strand.
GCATGTTGTCGAGTATACTGGCACACTGGGTAGATTATCCTACTACACTGTCCGTATGATGGCAACTTTTAGTCTCTATACAAACCAAGCTAGCCCAAATTAAGAAGATTAAATGGTCGGAGTAAATTGGATCTCAAGTACGGTGAGGTGGATGAGAAGCAGGATAAACCCGTCCTTTACAATCCGTCCAACTCATAGAGGCCAACTGTCGTCGTAGCCCAGGGGACGAGCAAGTGAAACAATTCGACTAGATAACCCATAGGAACTCTCCTCTTCAATAGGTTTCAGTTCAAATTGCTCCAGTCAATCTCTACCCGTAACCTGTTATCGTTCAAGCTTTGACCAGGGTTCCTTAACTCGTAACCATGCTCCTAGCGCCAGTTCACTCAGTGACCATAAAGTATCAAAATATCACACTAAACCTTACCTTACCGATCCATTCGAAATATTTTTCTGCAACTACGACAGTTCTCTATCACTCCGCACATTGGGCGAGCATCTGGGTTATCCGGAGAATTGAGATCGCGCTAACCCCAAAATGGCGATCCGGACCTGTAATGATTGCAATCCTTTCCGTCTCCCAGTTCTCGGGGCGCGAGGCGCCCGAGTCCGGACTTAGGTGGGTATTGCAGCGAAGCGAGCAGAGAAACTCGATTACAAACGCCATTGGACATCCCATGTCTCGTCGACTTGTTCAAACGAAACCAGGTTGGAAGTTAGCTGAACAGCATCTTGTCCATCGAGTACTTTCAACTACGAGTCATGCGTTTTTTTTTCACTGGGTTCCGGCAGGACAAACCGCCGGTTCTGCTCAAGTTACGGTCATCGGCTGGTCTAATCATCACCACTTGTTCCTTTGCCGTCTTCACTGTCAGTTACAGATCGTCCTTCAACCCTAATAAGCAGGGAATTGACGTGGCATAACAGGATATCTTTTTATATGGTGTCATTATTCCTGTCTTGCCATTCTCTCTAGAAAACCGGGTTGGCATCAGCAGAGACAGAGTTCAGCACTGGGTCTCAATAGCACTGGCTGTCTATGGCGCTGCTCTCTTGGCCGGCTCCCGTATGTATCATTTTCTCCTTCAATGAGATGGACTCAAGGCTTATGGTTGGAAACACAGCTGTTTGGGGATATTTGGCCGACAGAACCCAGAACCGTCGAGTCCCCATGCTCATCGGTCTCATTGTCTTGTGCGGAGCCACCGTCTTCCTTTGCGTAAGCCGAAACCTCCCACTTTTCATGGTCGGTCGTGCCCTTCAAGGCATTTCGGCAGCATTGACTTGGACCGTTGGTCTCGCGCTTGTCGTCGATACCGTGGATAGGGACCACATTGGCAAGGCGATGGGCTGGATCAGTATGGCGTGTAGTCTTGGTATCCTGACAGCACCTCTGCTAGGAGGAGTGGTTTATGGCAAAGGAGGCTACAACTCCGTGTTTGCCATGTGCTTTGGTCTGCTCGCAGTAGACATTGTTCTGCGTCTTGCCATCATCGAGGTCAAGGAAGCCAAGGCATGGCTGGATGATGCAGAGCCTACACCCTCCTCAGATCCAGAGGGCGTTCGTACTGAAGAACCGAAGACCAGGAAGGACGGCGAAGATACTGGGCAAACAACAACTGCTCCGGCCATGGAAGAGTCGGACCCATCGCGATCGCCTATCAAGACTCTACTCAGGTTTCTGCGACAGCCTCGATTTCTGGCTGCACTATGGGGAACACTTGTTCAAGCACTCATTCAGGCATCGCTGGAAAGTACACTTCCTCTACTCACACGTGACGTCTTCGGCTGGGATTCGATTGGCGCTGGACTTGTCTTCCTTCCCATGGTCCTACCCTCATTCCTCGGCCCTATCATTGGAATGATATGCGATCGCCATGGACCCAAATGGGTTGCCACAATCGGGTTGCTCTTCGCGACCCCCTTCGTCGTGTGTTTGCGGTTTGTCACTGAGAACAAAATAGAGCACAAGATCCTTCTGTGTGGGCTCCTCTTTGGTGTAGGCATCACCATGGCCTGCATCCTCGGCCCGTTGATGGCGGAGATTACTTGGTGCATCCAGGGTGAGGATGGAAACTCGGGCGTGGGACAAATTGCTCAAGCATATGGTCTGTACAACATGGCCTTTTCAGGGGGGACAATGGTCGGGCCCATTATGGGCGGAATGATCAAAGATAGTGCTGGATGGGGTGCTGTGGGATGGAGTCTGGGAATAACGGTATTCGTGTCGGCGATTCCCACGTTACTGTACACAGGCGGCCCGTTGAACGTCAAGTTTCGAGGTCGAAGGCGAGGTTCTTCCGAGGCTTATGTAGAGAGAGATATGATCTAAAGCATAATGCAATCGCCTCTCCCAGAGTTTTGTCATTCATAGACTATGATGCACTGTGTTAACTATTCCAACCTTTAGAGGTGCAAGCGAAATTGCACCACCGCTAAGCCGCAAGCATATAGCTACATAAGCCAAGTACCTGCAGAGTACTCCGTACATAAGGTACCTACCTAGTATCAGACCCCACCCAACCATAACCCCAC
>JAAVUK010000774.1:0-19485 GCA_014899095.1 Fusarium buxicola
CTTCCAATAGATGCCGAGGGCGGCGACCATCTCGACAAGATGGCACATAGTAGTGGTAGCGTACGGACGAGTAATGGCGGCAGGTATGGTGTCCCAGCTCTTGCGTTTGCGTTGTAGAGCCACCGTCAGGGTATGGCAATCACGGAGGGTTGGAGGCTCTAGAGGAAGATTGTGCTGGTATGTCTGCGTAACGGGGGGTCCAGCTTCCCTGTGCATATCCTCGTACTGGCCCTTCTGCCACTTCCCTGACTCGTGCTCCATGCGCTGTACGGCACTGAGAAGCAATGTCCAGGATGCGCGCTCGTTGTCAGCAGTATGAATGCGCTCCCTCAGCGACTTGTTGGCGTATTCATCCCTCGGGTTGATATCCAGCTCGGACCAGGTGTCCTCGAGACTCTCCTTGCTACCGTCGAGGAAATAGATCTCGGATCCGCGAATAGGGCCGTGCGGGTTGTTTGGCGGCGAGAGGAAAATGACAGGAGCATCGAACTCGACTTCGAAACGGAGCTCGTCCCAGGAGAAGCGGCGAGACTTAGTTAGCGCCCATCTCCCCATGACTTTCTCATTGCACTGCGCATATCCGGCGGCAGAGGCGTAGTACTGCTGCATGACCTGCATGAACGTTGCGACCAGAGCGACGAGGGACACGAGGAGGGCCACGAGGGCCACGATGACCTCGGGATCGGCCGACCACATGGTACAGAAAGAGGCGAGATGAGATCAACAGTTTTGTTCGTCTTCGAGGTCACGGGCGCTGGGGCATGACGTGGACAATCGTAGGGAGTTGGGAGGAGGTCAACGATGGTGCAAGAACGTAGGGTACAGCTCGAACGAACGGGTCGGTAACGGAGGGTTGATCTGAAATCGCAAACAAGGTCCGAGATGGTCAAATAGCGACGAGAAAAAGTAAACCCAGATGGAAGGGCAGTCGACGCGATGACACAGTCGTCGCAAACCCAAGACCCGCGGGTGAGATCCGCCAGATATCAATACAACGCCATGATGCAGGAGAGAAAAGAGACAAGAGTGCTCCAGACTTGAAGAAAGAAAGAAGCGACAAACAGAGACAGACACAGGCACAGACACAGAGCCTCATTTCACTTCTCCATACGCGGCGCGCAGGGAAGAGCGCCACAAGGCTCAAATTGTCCGGGGTTCCATTGGATCGGTGGGCTAGTTGGGCTCCAGCTGAGCCCTGGTTCGCAACCAGGGAGGCGGAGCATTTGGGGGCCGTTGTGCAGGCATGAGTTGATGTTGATGTGGATGAAAGGGGTTAAAGGAAGCTGAAGCTTGAGGTCATGGACAGACTCGAAGTAGACTACGCGAGATGACGGTTCCTTTCATGAATAAATATTCCTTGCACTAAAACGTCAGCACATTCTTGCCCTGACCACAGCTCGAGACTGTCGCGGGTAAGCTTCCACTTAAGCTTAGCGTAATTCCCGTCGGCCCTGAACGGGTGGCGTGGGAGCGGGGTTCGGGCGCTAAAGTGAACCCGCCAGAGGTACAGTACAGTACAGGACGACCCGGAGCTCCACCAAATACAGCTGCCCGCTCACGATGAGCTGTTACAACTTGCATCTCACAACGCAGCCGAGACGATAATGCTTTCAGCCTCTCGGTGTAAATTTACCACCACGCAATATTGAATTATTTCGCACTTGCAGCCGACTCTTTGTTACTCAATGGTAGACAGGAACTTCTTATATTACTACTACTTCTCGATGCCAACCCACATACTCCGTACTCCGTAGGGGCAGGCGGTCTAGCCCCCAATGTGACGGCGGCAACTTGCATCCATGATCACGCCAAATGGCTGCAACAGGGCGTCTGATGGGTGGGACTCTCGAGTTGTGTTCTTAGGCATGGAACTCATGCCGGATCTCGCAAGCCTAAGACGGGTTGCTTTTTGCCGCGTAGTGATCTTGTGGCTCATTAATTCGTTGCCTAGAGCTCATGGTGAGGCCTGGTATGGCTGTCTCACATCGCCACGAGGCACGGCTTCCATTCCCTTCGCGACGAAAGCGTAGTTTCTCTTTGCCCAGATCTCAAAATATAATTATCTGTCGATTCAATTCAATCGTTTAACTGAACCAGATAAACTCTTCACCTTACCGTGTCTGTCTGCCTCCAAGGTAACCTTGTGGAACCATGAGTCACCTAAAGTGGATGGTGGATGGCCTCAAACAACGGCTTTAGTCCTGAAGGTTGCAATTTTCCAACCAGCGCTTGTTCGGTTTTCCCTTTCTAATCGCACATGAGAATAAACTATATCCAAATGATCCGGTGAGCCGAACCGAGTCGCCATGTCGCCTTATGATGTCGGTACAACTGAGCCTGGTGAGCTGTCTCGATACCCTACAGCTTCTCGATCCGTCCAAAGTTGCGCTCCGCATCAACCGCCAACGCAACATGGTTACTTAAAGCCACGATATCCCCCTCTCTGTCAAACACAATCACCTCAGCATCATATCTCCCATTGCTAATCACCTTGGCCGCCACCCGGATCCTCAGCCACTCCTCCCCCTCCTTCGCCAGCGGCCTCTTCACCTCCAGACTCATCGACGCCGTGGGATACCAAAACACCTTGTCAAACGCGAACCCACCTTCGGGAATTGGCGCATCCGGATCCGTCGGCCGGAAGGTCTCGATTATAAGCGCAGGCGCTGCGTCGGCGACGTAGCCTAGCGACGAGGTGGTGAAACGCTCGCCGTTGGACATGCGGAGCCACAGGTCGTACGTTGCTGGGAGAGGACTGCTGCGCTTGGGCGTGCAGAAGTCAAAGTTGGACATCATAGGGACAACGTCCATGATGGTGATCTGTAGCCGCTCCCAGTTTGGATCTTCAGCTCTTGCAAGCTTCTCCAGATCAACTGGCGGAGGCGGTGCCTTGGTCTCGAAGCCCGTTGGTAGCGTAACACCTCTTTCGGCTTCTAGTAACGTATTGGTGATGTAGGCCACAACCATCTTCCTGGATTTACCGGATATCCATGGGCTTTGAGATGTGAGGCCGTTTTGGTAGAGTGTGATGTGAATTACCGACATGCCACGACCTCTCTTGGCCTCCTCGACAACAAGCACGGCCGGGCCAACGTGCGTTGCGTTGAGGAATTGCCAATGCGCCGCGCAGGTATCGGGCTGGTTACTGGATGCCAGATAGGCGCTGGCAACACGGAGGAAAATAGTTGCAATGTAGCCGCCATTTGGAACTGTAAACAGAGTGAGCGATGGTCATGAAGCTATAATTACCCGCAGAGTTTACCTGTTCCCACGCAGAATGCCTTGGTTAGATTGGCTGCAAAAGTCGTTGCATCGAGTTGTGTGACTTGCGAGTCAGCCTCGAGCGATAGAGTTTCTCCCATATTGATTTCGTGAGCCGATAAATAATTTGCGCATCCAGTTTCACGAGATTGATAACTCTACGGGGTTCTACTTCAATGAGGGATGATCGCTCTCATATTCCCATCTGTCGGGCATGAGCCGAGGTACTGGTTTTGGGCCCCTCATGACTGCTGGGATTCTAGCAGATCTCGCGTCAACATGGCCTGGCTATTCTGATCCTGGTTGATAAATGTGGTCGACCTCGTTAATTATGCATAAAAGCCAGCAAGACAGCCTCGAGGCTCCAACGGAATCTGTGGGTGTATAGCTTGAACCCTTCCTACCCTACTTGATCTCTGTCGCAGTCCCTTTGATAGCCTCCCTATCCGACTCGGCAAGCTTAATGCCAAAATATTCATCAAGAACTTGAATTCTATGCTCTTCATCCTTCAGCGTCGTCTCGTAGACTTTCTCACCGTCACGCCGCAGCTTGACAGTGCTGCCGTCAAGTATCAACTGGCCATTAAGCGGAGCGTCCAGGTAGTACTCGCAATTTGGCACCGACAAGAAATCGTCCGTAACGCTTGCATCTTCCTCGGTTACGAACCGCATCACAATCACCCGCTGAACAAAGATGCTTGTTGGGGTCTTGGATGGTTTGAGGTTCATGATCTGGATGTCTTCTGGGAGGAACTCAGTATCCGTGAAGCAGTACATTGGGGCCCAATCGGCCGAAGGTTCAAGTTTCTGCTCATAAATCCAGAATTTGGCACGTCGATTGAGTGCCTGCGCAATGGGAGCATGCCTGAGCCTCATCTTCGCCGGTCTCAAGTGATCGGCTTCATGACCGGAAGAGTCCATCCTGAGAGGAGCGATCGGCCCATTAGAGCCGAAACCGACGTCGACAAGAAATGGCTCGGCCCCGATCGTCACGATGTTGATGCAATGATCAAAGCCGCCGAATTTGCCTGGGTTGGAGTTGTACACTCTGGAGCCAGCCATGTACGCGTCGAAACCGAGATTCAACAAGATGGTGTTGAACAAGGTGTTCTGCTCCATGCAGTAGCCTCCGCGTCCTTGGACGACCATCTTGTCAAAGAGGTACTTTGCTTCGACATTGATGACACGGTGCCACGAGTAGTGCAATGTGATGTTCTCGAAGGGGATGCTTCGGAAGTGAGTTGTTTGAAGGACGGAGAGATACCGCAGCTGCTCAGCAGGAGCTAGCGCCTTGATTTTGGCACCATTGAAGACCTGGCGAGATATCAGAGGGAGTCGGATGCGATCGAAATACTGATCCAGTTGAGAGGAACTCAGCTGGTAGTATCTGGACTCCGCCATGTCGTGTAGCTTATTGCGACGGCTGTTATGGATTGGCGAGGTGGGTTGCAGTCAGGTTCATAGGTGCTGTGCTGTAGCGGACAGGCAATTATACGTTAGTGGTAACGTTACGCCTCAGCCTTACAAGCCCGGGCATAGAGCCAGATGTGTTTAGTGGGCTTGTTGCCTGGGATCGGCGGCTTCTTCTTTCACCCAATTGAGAGGCGCAGCACATGTGCATCTCAGCCTCAACCTTGCAACGCCGAGTCGACTCACCGGCCAGCTTCAACCCGGCCTGAGTCACTAACACCTCTGAAGAGTGTGGAAATGAGAAGCCGTAGTTGAGATATCATGATGGCTATAAAGACCTACAAAGCCCCGCCTGGGAGCTCTTGGCTCTTCATACATTGTCTAGCTGATCCAAGTTGATCATCACCAGTCAACATGGCCAAGACACGCGGACCTCACGACCTGTTAGTCGTCCTCGATGCGACGGGGTCGATGGGTCAGTTTATCAACGCCCTCAACAAGTCCCTCCCCGAGATCATCAGCTTGTCGGCCCTCACTGGATGCTTCGAGCGCATCGGCGTCGTCGCCTATCGAGACTATTGCGGCGGCCGGCTGACAGAATGGTCCGGCTGGTGCTCTCCCTCCGGTGCCGTTTCTGGCCCGGAAATTGTGAGCCAGGAAGTGGTTCTCGACATGGCTCGAGCTATTGTTGCTGATTACGGCGGTGACTGGCCTGAAGCCACCAAGACGGGCCTTGCGCGTGCGTACCAGGAGATGCGAGAGGATGCCACCACTGTCATCATCTTTTACACTGATGCTCCTCCTCATTTTGCCTCGACTGGAGGACCCAACTATACCAAGGAGCAGACTGCACTGGAGAAGAAGGGTAGCTATGGCGGAACTGGACATCTCTTTGCTGACTGGACGTCGGCCGCCCACACTCTCCAGACCGGGCCCAAGAAGGCCGTCGTCTTCTCGATTGTAAACGAGGGCAGTCCAGCCGCATGGACCCCTTATCTATACCTGTCTTTCGTGACCGGGGGTGTCCTATTTGCCGTGGTCGGAGGTGTCCAAAACTTCACCCCCATCAGCGCCGACAATATCTCCCAGTTGACCTTGGGAATCCTGCTCACCTGGATGGGTACTGGAAAGGCAGTTGAGGGAGACACGACCATCGTCGGCAACATCAAGGAGTACCGGGCAGCAGACGACATTGACAAGGCAAAGACTGAGACAGACTCGGTGCTCGAAAATTACTACACGACGGGATACTCTTACGACTGTTCAAAGAAGCCAGTCACTACCAACATCAATGACACCTCTGTCGCTGCCAAGGATATGATAAGCGTCCTCAAGGCTCGGGGACCTAGCGTGCGCAACTTTGCAAAGCAGTATGTTGACGACGATGGTTACAAGAAGCTAGCCGTGGACCAGCTCCGCCGCATCATCGCCTCCAACGTGTCGGTCATCTCTGTTAACCCTATCTTCGGTACCCTCTGGAGAACCGTCTGCAATGACCGTACGAGTGAGACGCGCGACGAGCTCATCACCATGTTTGGACTGGAGGTCGATCGCATCTCAGATGGCACGGAAAAGGCGCGCGTGAAGGCGTGGCTGGAGGAGTCTTACAACTACGCCGCAGATATTCAGGAGCTGATCAAGGCTGTTCCTGAGGAGGAGCGCTTCCCTGTTGTTTTTCTGGATCCCACGGAAGACTTCACTACTGCCCCTGGCGGTGGGGATGAGGGCAACCGTCCGTTGAACGAGTTTACACGCGCCGAGCTTCTAGAGATTGGACGGTCTTGCGACTACCGCATTCTCCGACGTCTGGGCAAGGTTTTAACCCGCCTTAGCTACGTCGACAAGAAGGAGGACCTCCCTGCGCATATCAGGGCGGCCGATGCAGACGAGGTTCCCCAGATCCCTATGGCGTTGGCGAATCCCAAGTATAAGGGCAAGTTCTGGAAGGTTCTGCTCCATGCCGTCCTCCCGGGAACCATGATTACGGCACGCCCAGCCGCCGTGCTTGCAGCACTTGCTCTGCGGATGGGGATCGTTCCTTTGCGAGACGTGGCAGACCAGGAGCTCTTGTCCTTCCGTGACAAGTGGAACACCATCGACATTCCTGAGACATGGAACACCGGATGTTTAAGCCTCTTGCTCGACGCAGACCAAGACTACGAGAAGCGGGTGACGGGGGGACTCACACAGCGTCCTAGCGCAGGTATGAGCATCCTTGAGGAGGCGGATCGAAAGCTTTTCAAGACTCTGGTGGACTATAAGATGCTCGAGATGAACTTGAAGACGACACTGCAGGCCAAGATTGGCTGGCGTCCTGAAAAGACCAAGGTAGCTATGGGGCCTGTCGTCATATGCAAGGGGTGCAAGTTCCCTCGCTCAGTCACCATGATGAGCTCAGGCGGAGTCTGCGGGCTTTGCGTTCTCCGGCGATCCAAGTGTCAGTGTAAAGCCTGCACTCGCTCCCAGGACTACGATAAGCGTACGCAGGCGAACGTATCAGGGGATCACGACGAGAAGTCGCTGGGCTACTGGGTTGAGTGCAGCCGCGCCCAGTGTCGAGCTCAGTACGTTGTCTACAACCCTGACGCTCTCCGAGTCCGAGCCAAGTGCTTCTACTGCCGACATGATGAGGGAAAGTCACAGGAGGGTCTGGCGCCGGTCGTCGAATGCTCCAAGTGTCTCAACCGAGTGATCTGGCCCAAGGTATACCGTCCCACCAACTTCGACCTGGCTAAGTTTGAGTGCTCAGCCTGCGCTTCGGACATGGTCACTATTATCAGCAAGGACACGACGACCCAGGACCTTGCTCAGGAGAACGGCACGGACTGGGTTCTGCGGAACGAGGACGCAGCCATCCCCAACGCCTTCAACGGCCGCTCTCTATTCTACACGGCCTCGCATTGCGACCTCACTCACCTCCCCGACAAGGTCGAGGTTATTCCTGCCAACAACTCAAGCCCCCTCACCATCGCCGGAAAGCTCGTCCGTAACCAGCCCGAGGTTAAGGCTGCCCTGCAGCACTGGGTTCTCTCACGCCGGACCGAAGCCGGCGTTTGCAGCCTCTGCTTCTCTGACATCCGCAAGACGGATTTGAAGCGTGCGTGCGGTCGCTCTGGCTGCAACCAGCTCATCTGCAACGGCTGCACGCAGGACTGGTACGGCATCAACGCCCGAGGGCGAATCATCAACGTCGCCGCGCTCTCATGCCCGTTCTGCCGCCGCCGCCCCGCGCCCAAGACCGTCAACACGTTTGGCCTCGTGCACCTGGGAAACCTACGACATGCAGTCGATGATGCGGGCTCATGGGTGTACGCTTGGTGCGACGGGTGCGGCTTTGCGAAGCAGTATGTTGAGAGAGCGTGTGCAGCTGGTGCGCCGCCTGAGGTTGCGAACTGGCAGTGCGATGAGTGTAATGCTCTTGAAGCAGAGGGCAATGTTGTTGTGGTAGATGGCAATGCTCCCACGGTCGAGGTACAAGAGGGTAGGGCGATCATGGCGAGGAAGTGCCCTGGCTGTGAAGTTGTGACGCAGAAGGTTGGAGGTTGTGATCATATAAGCTGTCCTTGCGGGGCCCACTGGTGCTTTGCTTGTGGAGAGGGTATGCCTGAGGACCAGATTTATCGGCATATCGGGAGGAGGCACGGGGGTCTGTTTGTGGAGAGAGATTACGATGATGAGGAGGAGGATTGGGTGCATGATGAGTTTGAGGTGTTGAGATTTCACGGACGAGGAGACACCACTTGATGAGACTATGATGGTATTTCTTTAGGTTAAGTAATATGGTTTCAATGCGAACGATAATTCTATAAAGTCCATCCTGCTCTCAAGGTCAAGCGGAAACTTCCATACTGCTCTATGCTATCCCTGAATCTTCAAGTTTGATGATTATAAGACTGTAACATGTCAGCAACAACCATCCTTCCCTCAACTTGTATGGTCCATACTTCTGCGCTGCAACTCTGCTAGTCCTCTTGTAGAATCAGTGTGGTGCCTTAAACAGTAAAAACATAGACTAATGTATAGAGAGCTTTCGGTGGCGCACTATGGATTATGTATGACAAGTTACCTGCTGTACGGCATGTGGGTAATCAGTCGGATGGTCAGGAATGAGATCCTACTGTAAGAGCCCAGGCAAGTGAAAGCAAGTTTTCTTGACTTTTAATTGGCAGCTCCGACACGGAGAGGGGGCCGAATTAGTGAAATAAGAGCCGTCTTACCCATCGTGGGATCTTGGGGCTGCTGTCGCTTCATGCACTTTATACCCTTTGGGCGTAGGGCTGACTTTTGCAGCGGGAATCGAAAGAGAGGGATGAAAGTCGGTACTGTACGTGTTGTTGCCCGCCATGACCGAAGGGTAAAGGTATATAATGCTGGTTGCGGTCGGGTGCAGTTGGCTTCATTGTTGTTTCTCTTGCCTCGTAGTTTCAGAACAGAACGTGCTCGATCAAAGTCAGAACCATGCGCTTCATCTCGGACGATCGCAAGGTCGACCCCAAGGCTGCTCGGATGCAAGTCCTTTGCCTAGGCCTCCCCCGCTGCGCAACCAGCTCGCTCCAAGCTGCTCTCGAATCCGATGTATTGGACCTGGGTCCATGTATGCACATGGCGCACATTGCGCCTCATGCCGACCGCGAGCAACTTGTCATCGACGCCTTCAACGAGCAAGACACGCAGAAGAGGCAAAAGATCCTCCACAAGATCTTTGACGGATACGCTTCGGCATGCGACACTCCAGGATGGTTCTTCGTGCCTGACCTCATGGACATGTACCCCGACGCAGTTGTTGTGCTGAACCAGCGGCAAACCGCACAAGCGTGGCTTGAGAGCATCGGCAACAGCCTCCGTATCTTCGGCACCTGGCGCTATTATCTGCCCACGCTTCTGTGGAAGACGGACCGGCTACACTATAGAATACACCAGGCTGCTCATGCGTGGGTACACCGGCGCTTCGGGGATGTGGACCTGTACTCGTCAGAGTTCTACGATCTGTACTACAAGTCGGTGCGCGACGAGGCAAAGAAGCGCGGTAAGCGGGTTCTGGAGTGGCAGGTCGCAGACGGTTGGGAGCCGCTCTGTGAGTTTCTGGACAAGGAGCCGCCTCGAGACCAACGGCCGTTTCCCCGTCTGAATGATGCGAAGCAGGTGGCGGTGTTGAAGGCCGTCTTGTTTACGCGAGGGCTGGTTGCGTGGGCGGCGCTGTTTGGTGCAGCCTGGGCTAGCTGGAGGTTTGTGCCTCGGATCCTCCAAAAACTGTGGCCCTCGTATTCTCTTGCAGGATGAGACTTGGATGTTGCAATGGTGGTTGTGGTTCTTTGGATTTCTCTCTATGTGGATGTGATACAAGGTGCTCTGCGTCCATGAAGTTGGCCAACGCTTGTACATGCTATTGGACAAGAAATGTTTGTCTGGAAGTCAGTTTGATCGAGTATTATCCTTCGTGTACGCATCAGCGCAAAGAAATCAGCAACATTAATCATGAAAAACGCCATGATGAACTGGGGTCCAGTCCAGAGCAAGTATGAAAGCTCAGAAGCCTCATCGAGTCGGTTACTGAGTCGATGCTTCTGGGGAGGAGCGAGAAAGCAGTATTTTTGATGCTGTTTCCCAGCGTAGTTTGATCCGGAGAGAGTTTTGAAAGGAAATTGTGAATTTCCCGTATTCGACTATGACTTCCCAGTAGAATTCCATACTGGATGCGATATCTGACGATTGCTGACCCGAAGTGATGGCTGTGGCGGAGGCGCAGTACCTCAGGATCACCAAATCTCCTGAGTGAGTGACAGTGCTTACCTAAGGCCATGACGCGGTTCTCGAGCGAGGGTAACATGACACCCGTATTTCAATAGGGAGAACCTCAACTCTCGTCTTACATCTTTCTCGTCTCTATACGAATTCACTGATAGCTGCGACTGACGAAATATACCCTTCTTTGCCCATAAACAAGTCCCTCCGTGACCGGCCACCAATCCACAACCATGTCTCGATTCTCTCGATACGACACAGACGAGGAACGCCTCCCAGAGGGCATGCAGAGAGCCGGATACGATGCTGACACCCAAGTCTACACATTCCGCGACGCCGATGGCAGCTACTGGGAGAGTGCACCAGGCAACCAGTATGGCCATCTCACCAAAGTCGGAGACGCCCACCCCGAAGTCGAAGATACCGAACCCTTTCTCGTCTCGGACCAACACGCCACCAATATGTCCTGGCGGACTGAGATGAGGCCCTTTCTCAATTTCCTCATGCTGATCGGCCTGTGTCTCATTTTGCTCTTCTGGGTCCTAAACAGGCATTCGTCGTCGGATGATATGGTGCCCATCCCGGATTGTCCGGAGGGCACGACGGCCTACGCGGTCCAGAGCGGCGATACGTGCTGGGCGATTGCGCAGAAGCATGGGCAGAGCGTGGATGATCTTTTAAAGAAGAACATTGGACTCAATTGCGATGCGCTCAAGGTGGATGATCGCATCTGCGTGCCCACCAAGAATGAGGCGGCCGGTGTCTAACGTGACGCTGAACGATGGCATCTTGGTGGCGCCGCGTTGAGCTCACTGCGGAAGCTGGAATCGACCACCAGGTCATGGCACTGGACGCGAAAGCCTTGCAAATGCGGCCGCAGGTGGTGATCAATCCCTTCAAGTTATTTCCAGACGGCTAAGGATATAGTTAGGGTGTGTGAGGGAAGAGCGGAAGCCATACTTAAGTTTGGGGAAGCAGGTCTTTTTGCCTTGAGAGCTCGCTGTCTTTACAGACGATCCAGGAAGTATAACCTCAGGAATCAAGACGTCGAAGCTAGTTAAGCTTCAACCTCACCCATGGCCCCATACTTGCATAATAAAGCTCCTCGTCGGTTGCTCGGTTATAGCGACCTATGCCGCTTGGAGCTAAGCAAGCAAGCAAGCCCGCCGAAGACCCCAACTACGTAGTCGTTGGACACATTTTCCATGCAGCAGAGCTTAATTAAGTAAAGTCCAGCTGTTGTGCCCAGTGAGCCCAAGCTCTCGACCTAGAGTTGCATTGGCCAAGGGCCCAAATGAGGGCAACGGGAAGTGGTCTCTTTTGGGCCGCCATGGACCGTGAATGGAGGCCAACCACAACAAACAAGGCGAGACGATGTTTTGCTGCCAGATTATGACTCGATCATATTATTCCCCCCAAGCATCTCTTCGATCTCTCGTTGGGGAATATTCCTTCTTCGCTGCTGCAGGCGGTGAAGCTTGAAAGAAACTCGCCTTTTACCGGCCTCCCTCACATTAACCCGCAAAGGAAATCGTCACCAAAAAGCCCCGCGCTACGGATAATAAGTGGAATAAACGAGGGGCAGCAGTGAAACCCTCGGTGCTCTGTACCAACCAGAGCGGGGCAGTTCGTTTCGATTTTTTTCTGTCCAATTTGCGACGCAGATAAATTTTCCTGGGACGCGGGTCCCCTCGCGACTCTCTTCCTCCCTCATCAACACCACAAAAGCCTTCGGGTTCCTCTTGTTTTTCTCTGTCGTGTCCGTCCTAGAGCTCGACAAGAAAAAACGCCATGGATAAGGCAAAGCTTGCCCAGTTGCTCGAGGGCAGCCAAGTCCGTAAGTCTTCCCAAGTCTCCCTCGTTGTCAGTCACCAGCTCGAGTGTTGTGGCTGGCTGCCTTGTCCTTGTCAATTTGACACGACATGTGCTGACTCGAGCTTTTCACAGCCAACACTGAGCAGGTCAAGGCAGTTACTGCCGACCTCCAGAAGAACTACTACACCAAGCCCGAGTCGCTGCTCGCCCTCGTCGAGATCTCCCTCACCCATGGCGATGCAGGCGTCCGACAGCTTGCCTCGGTCCAGGCCCTCCGTCTGATTCCCAGGTTCTGGGAGCAGACGGCTCAGGACCAGCGACAGCTCGCCCGTAACCACCTTCTTGAAGGTGCCCTCAATGAGTCCTCGGCCGGTGTCCGTCACTCGCTCGCCCGTCTCATCGCTGGCATCGTCAGCGCCGACATGGAGAACGGGGAGGGTGAGGATTTCCTCAAGCAGCTGCTCCCTCTCAGCAACAACGACAATGTCGTTGCACGCGAGGTTGGCTCGTTCCTCCTCTACGCCATCCTCGAGGAGGATCCTACCCACTTCAGTGACCACACCCACCATCTCCTCGAGCTCTTCCAGGCCCGCATTGAGGACCCTCAGAGCAAGGAGGTCCGCATCAACATCGTCCGCGCTATTGGTGCCATCCTCATGATCATCGAGCCTGAGGAGGACCCGCAGGCCCTCAAGGCCATGCAGGGCTTTGTCCCCAGCCTGGTCAACATCCTCAAGGCTACTGTCGAGGCTGAGGATGAGGAGAGCTACAAGATCGTCTTTGAGGTCTTCCACTCCTTCATCGCCTACGATTCCTCCCTCCTCTCCCTCCACCTGCGAGATCTGCTCCAGTTCATGATTGAGCTTGGTGGCAACTCCAACGCCGAGGACGATGCCCGATCCCAGGCTCTTGCCTTCCTCATCCAGTGCGTGCGCTACCGCCGCATGAAGATTCAGGCCATGAAGGATATGGGCGCTCAGCTTATGGTCAAGGCCATGCACATCATCACCGAGCTCGACTCGGATGATGAAGAGGAGGACATGTCTCCTGCTCGCACTGCCATCAGCCTCGTCGACACTCTCGCCTCCGAGCTGCCGCCTCGACAGGTCATTGTTTCCCTGCTCGACCAGTTCCCCAGCTTCGCCACCAACCAGAACCCCAAGTTCCGCATGGCTGCCATGCTTGCACTGGGCAACGCTGCCGAGGGTGCCCCCGACTTCATCTCTACCCAGCTTCAGCCTCTCCTTCCCGCCATCATCAGCCTCCTCGAGGACTCTGAAACTCAGGTCCGACATGCCTCTCTTGTCGGTCTGATTCACCTGGCTGAGGAGATGGCCGATGAGATGGCTTCGCACCACGAGCAGATCATCGCTGCCGTCCTCAGGAATCTCGAGGCTGCTTCCCAGGGTGCCTCTGACAAGAAGAATATCAGCATCATCCGCTGCGCCTGCGGTGCCCTCGACACCTTCGGCGATGGTATTGACACCAAGATCATGGCTCAGTACGGTCCCAACCTGATTGGCCCCATGGTCCGCCTTCTTGACCACGATGACTTCGGTGTCAAGGCAGCCGCCGCGTCTGCTATTGGTGCCATTGCTTCCTCCATGGAGAAGTCCTTCGAACCCTACTTCAAGGATGTCATGGGTTCTCTTGGCAAGTTTGTCGCCATCAATGACGGCGATGAGGCTCTGGAGCTGCGAAGCTCTACCTGCGACAGCTTGGGCCGTATCGCCATGGCTGTTGGTTCTGAAGCTTTCCAGCCTTACGTCATGGATTTGATGAAGGCTAGCGAAGAGGCCCTCAGCCTCGACAACCCTCGTCTCAAGGAGACCAGCTTCATCCTGTGGTCCAACCTGTCCAAGGTCTATCACGAGCAGTTCGACCACTTCCTCTCTGGCGTCTTCAAGGGTCTGTTCGCCTCCCTTGAGCTCGAGGAGGAAGAGATTGAGCTTCCTGGCGTAGATGCCAGCCAGCTTGGTGACGGTGCCATTGTCGTTGGTGGCAAGCGCGTCAAGGTCAAGGCTCCCGGTTCCCAGGACGACCTCACCATCGCCACTGGTGGTGATGATGACTGGGATGATATCGAGGACCTTGACGACCTCGACGACCTTGGTGCTGTGACTGCTATTGCTCTTGAGCAGGAGATTGCCCTCGACGTTCTCGGCGACGTCATCTCCAACTCTTGCAACAGCTCCAACCTTGAGACCTACGTCGAGCAGACTATTCAGAAGGTCACTCCCTTCGCTGAGCACACATACGAGGGTTGCCGAAAGACCGCCATCTCTACCCTCTGGCGCACCTATGCCCGAGTCTTCCAAGTATGGGAGGAGAGCGCTGGTGTCAAGTGGGAGCCCGGTATGCCCCCTAAGCATGCTCCTCCCGCCTCTCTTATCAGCATGGGCCAAGCTCTTCATAAGGCTACCCTGAACATCTGGACCGAGGACAGTGAACGGTCAGTTGAATCCCTTTTTTTCCCTACTCCTTGCCAATATGATGAATACCTTGCGTTATACCCAGCTCACTCAGACGCGAAATGCGGTTGCTGAGAACACGTCTAATCTACTTCTGATTCATGGCACTGTTACTTACGATATTTTACATTCTCGGTATGGGATCGTGCGCTAACAGTCGAATAGCACCGTCGTTACTGACATCAACCGCAATGTCGCTGCTACTCTCAAGGCTTGCGGTCCTGCGCTTCTTGCTTCCCAAGACAACATGCTCCAGGAGATTGTGTCGGTTACTAGTCTCATCATTACCCGATCGCACCCCTGCCAGCAGGATCTCGGCGACGAGGAGGAGGAACAGGAGGTTGATGGTGGATCTTCTGAGTACGACTGGCTCGTCATCGACACCGCTCTCGACGTTGTCGTTGGTCTTGCTGCTGCTCTGGGCTCCCACTTCGGCGAGCTCTGGAAGATCTTTGAGAAGCCTATCCTCAGGCTTGCCAGCTCCACCGAGGACCTCCACCGCTCGACTGCTGTTGGTACCATCGCTGAGATTACCAAGTACACCGGCGAGGCTATCACTCCCTTCACCGAGTCCCTCGGCCAGGCTCTCATCCGCCGTCTGACAGACCCTGATCCTCTGGCCAAGTCCAACGCCGCCTACGCTATTGGCCTGGTTGTCCTGAACTCTGCCGACACGGGCAAGACTTTCCCTCTCTACCCTCACCTCTGGGAGAAGCTCGAGCCTCTCCTGACGGTGAACGAGATGCGCATGACCGACAACGTCGCCGGTGCTATCTGCCGAATGATGACCAAGAACCCTGACAACGGCTTTGTTGCCCAGGCTCTGCCTGCTGTTGTCAACGTCCTCCCCCTTCAGGAGGACTACGAGGAGAACGCTCCCATCTACCAGTGCATCTATAACCTTTACCAGCACTCCAACCCGACCGTCGAGCAGCTCACTCCTCAGCTGATCAGCGTCTTCGAGAAGGTCATGAGCCCTCCCGAGGATCAGCTCGAGGCCGAGACCCGGGAGATTCTTCAAACCACGGTGCAGATGCTGTACAAGGCCAAGCCCGACCTCTTGGCCAACAACCCAGGCCTTCTGAAGCTGGCTGGTGCCCAGTAAACACGCGGCATCATGACTTGATGAACATTAGATGAGGGGACCAAAAAACAAGGGATGAACCTACCGGAAATGTAGGAACGAGGACATGATTTGATGAAGAAAAGACGCGCACACTTTACGGCTGCGTGCTGAAAGTATATATGTGGGAGGCTTATGCTGCACGGTATCTGCATGGAAAGTATAAAGGGCATACGGGAATTGGGAAATGCAAGCGCTGTGGGATTTTGAAGACAGGCATGATAAACAGGGCATTGGGCTTAGATAGACTTTGATACCGATCGTTCAGAGAATGATACCTTCCATTACGCACTATTGTTTTGCTTGTACTGTGATGCTGACTTGAGAGAAGTTGGTTCTCAACGAGATGCAACTTGTTTGTTGGCATTGTGATGGATGTTATTGACATTGCCTTGTTCCCTACGATGTTGATGGATCATCATCTCTCAAGTTGCAGACTGCATCACGCAGCCGTCCATGACCCTAACGCCATCCACGCAAAACTCGTTAATACATGCAACCCGTCACCATATCCTCTTGGCGACCATCTCATACCTCATCACCCCCTCAAAATCGTCCCTCTTCTTCTCCCCCTTATCACTCCTCTTCCCCGGTCCCTTGCCGCCCTTCAACCCCTCGTTCTTGTCGGCGTGTATCCACCGCTGCCTCTCCTCTCCAACCTCCACATGTCCGAAGCCGCCCATCCTTCTGCTGCCGGGGGTGTCGAACGTCTCGGCGGCGCGGCCTTGGTGTTCTGCGTGCTTCATCCGCGCGTACCGGTTGCGCGCGTATTTCAGGAGGAGCATGCCCAGGAGGAGCTTGAGGATGAGCAGCACCAGGAAGGCGATGAAGAAGACGACTATCATGGTTACTGCGGCGATGGCGTCGTCCGAGGTCCAGGCCCACCAGGGGCGCGAGTTGAGCGGCGAGCCGTAGGGGTAGCCGTAGGTTGCGCGGCCGAGCGAGTCGCGGATCAGGGTGTCGAAGCGGTTGAGGGCGGCGACCATGGCGGGGGATGAGGGCGCGGCCGACTCTTCGGTGAGGGATGTCTGGGTCGACTCGGCCACAGGCATGGGGAGGTGCGTGGACAGGAGCATGTGGTAGGTCTGGACGGAGGCGCGGATGAAGAGGCATGACAGGGGGATGACGGCGAGGCCAAGGCGGCGGGTGAGAGAGGGTGTCATGAAGGCCTAGAAGAGTCAGTATGGGAGATGTGAGAGGGCGGGAGGGAGGACAAACGTTGGTGTAGTAGTCTTTGCAGAGAATGTCGAGGATGCGGCTGTAAAAGCCAGGCTTGATGTTGTTGAACTTTGTCACGTAGGCGTGCTTGATCGAGTCGACGAGCATCTCACTCCCAATGACAATGAGGAAAGGCGAGAGAACCTCACCAGACATGAGCCAAGACGGCAGTACAGTGAAGCTATGGGGGAGGATAGACGGGTTATGCAGCGGTACAGTGCCTGAAGACTCGTCAAAGGCCATCTCCGAACCGGCCCCTGGGACGCTTAATCCGCCGACTTCGACGACGTTGCGCATTCCGATGATGAGCAGCATGATCCAGAGCTGGAAGCGCTCGACAATGTCGGCGCAGGTGAGTTGAAACAGATTGTCCTTCTCAAAGCGCTTAAAGACGGTGCTCTTGATCTCGACAAACTGGTTCGACAGGAGCAGCGTCAGGAGGGCGTTGGAATACGAATTCACAGCCACGTTGAGCGTGATGACTTGGTAGTACAGCGCAATAGAGTGAAGACAGCAATACCCAAGAGCGAGCAGAAACATGCCCAGCGGGAGAAGCACCTTGGACCGGCCGGAAGCGTTGCGCGAGAGCGTCTCGGTGCTGAAGAGGCACTCGAGGATGTCCTGGCCGAGGGCTGAGAGGAGACGGTCGCCGACCTCGAGGATGTTGTAGATGACGTAGAGCTTGATGGCGGATTGGGCGCGGATGAAGTGATACATGCGGCTGGCGTCGAGGGTCATGAGGGCTATGGAGCTGCACACGATGACGGCGCCTTGGAGGAGGTCGGCTTTATGGAAGGCTGAGAGGTTAGAGGGCATTGATTTGGTTCGTTTGTGGCGGAAGGCCCCTGACTTGGGTTGAACTCGACCCTGGACAGGCTTGAAGTGGCCGTTGCCGTTCGCTCTCGGGTCAATGTTCCCGTTCTGCGACGAGGCATCACTTCCACGGGGACGGCTTTCACTGCGTGGCCTCGTATCATCAGACACATCATCGGGTTGAGACCGCGCCGTACGTCCACGCCTCCACAGCCTGCCGAGGCCGGACCAGACAAAGTCGACGAGCCATCGGACCTCCTTAACGACCACGTAGGCCCACCAACGCACAAGCACGGCAAACGCCAGGGTAAACCGCATGGGTAGGATGGTAAAGTTGTAGAGCCAGGCGTCGAGACATGCCAGGGCTCCAAAGTTGAGGGTGCGCTCGAGGAAGGGCGGGAGGAGCAGCACGTTCTTGAGCCGCTCGAACTTGACGGCGTTGGACTCGTAGGGGATGTCGTAGGCGTGAGATTGGTGGATGTACAGAGGGCTCGGGCGTTGGGCGGCCAGTTCGAGCTGTAGATGTGTTGGTAGCGACATGGGAGGGAGGGGGATTATCGGTGGGATTGGTGACGGCGGCCGCAGGCCTGAGGAGTCGGTTTGCTGGACCGGGATGGCCGTTGCTGGGGTTGATCGTGCGCCAACTGTCGGAGACGTCCCGCCGACTCCGTCAAGATTCAGGTGAAGAGCTGGAGGCCGGGCAGCAGAGTGGAAAGACGAGTATCTTCGCGGTGAAGACGTCCTGCTTGAGGAGCCATCACTGACGAGCACGCGACTCGTTGGCGGCGTAGACAAAGTCCGCGCTCCTGGTGAAGGCCGTCGCTGGATATCGCCATGAACATCTCTCGGAGTCCAGAGCCCACCGGCGCGAGCCTCAACAGCCACGCCATTCGGCTGAAGTGGGGGAGACGTCTCGAGTGGCTGTCGAACGAGCTCCGGATGGCGGTTCATGGACTGGCGGATCGCCTCACGCTGGTCTGCAAACCGAGAAAGCGAGTCCTGGTCGATGGAGCGTCGCTGGGGCGCGGGCGCAACGGGGAGGGAGTCGGGCGAGTTTGTGAGGCGCTGCATCTCGCTCGCCGAGAGACGGCGGATGTTGGGGTTTGTGGTGTTGCTTATGGTGCTGCTTCGGCTGGCTCGTCCAGAGTGCACGGCTGTGTCTTGTTCTCTGTCCGAGTTCTTGTGACTGTCTTCTCCCAGCTCCAGCTCTACCCGCCACCGCCGCCGCCGCCGGTCCTCTTCCTGTCGTTCATCATCATCATCATCTTCATCTTCGATCGCAGGGTCCGAGATGGACGACGAGTTGGAGTCTGCGCGGCGGGGGCTGACGCTTCGATGGGAGCCCTCCTCGGAAGACCTGTCCTCATCAGAGGGGATCGTGGGCAGTTTCTCGGCCGCCACCGCTTGGGGGGAAGTAGTTGATTCGTTGGCGCAGGTCGACGGAGGAGGTGAAGACGTCCCGGATGAGAGCGGCGGGAGATGATGGGGCTTGGTCGTCGTGTCGACAGAGGCGGCCATCACCAATGATGAGGCTCGTGAAGCATGGCTGTCGCTGTCGCGAAGTCGTTGAGTCAGGCACGGCCGTCGCAAAAGCAGCCAATCGTTGAAGCACAATTCAATTCAATTCAATTC